>JALXFT010004062.1:0-40001 GCA_023376895.1 Aspiorhynchus laticeps | reverse complement strand
AGAAACCACTGCTTTGGAGGCCTTGTGAGCGGGCACCGCCGCTTCGGAAGCCCTGTGAGCGGGCATCGCCACTTCAGGGAAACTCTGAGCGGACACCGCTGCTTTGTGAGCGGGCACCACCGCTTCGGGAGCCTTGTGAGCGGGCTCCACCGCTTCGGGGGCTTTGTGAGCGGCCACCGCCGCTTCGGAAGCTTTGTGAGCGGAAACCGCCGCTTCGGAAGCCCTGTGTGCGGACACCGCCGCTTCGGAAGCTCTGTGAACGGGCACCGCCGCCTCAGGAGGATCTTGAGCGGAAACCACCGCCGCCTCGGGAGGATCGTGAGTGGGCACCGCCGCTTCGGGGGCCTTGTGAGCGGGAACCGCCGCTTCGGGGAAACTGAGCGGACACCGCCGCCTTGGGAGGATTGTGAGCGGACACCGCTGCTTCAGAGGTCTTGTGAGCGGACACCGCCGCTTCGGAGACCCTATGAGCGGGCACCGCCGCTTCGGAAGCCTTGTGAGCGTGCACCGCCGCTCCGGAAGTCTTGTGTGCGGACACCGCCGCTTCGGAAGCTCTGTGAGCGGGCACTGCCGCCTCGGGAGGCTCGTGAGCGGAAACCACCGCCGCCTCGGGAGGATTGTGAGCGTGCACCGCCGCTTCGGAAGCCCTGTGAGCGGGCACCGCCACTTCGGAAGCCTTGTGTGTGGACACCGCCACTTCGGAAGCTCTGTGAGCGGGCACCGCCGCCTCGGGAGGATCGTGAGCAGAAACCACCGCCGCCACGGGAGGATCGTGAGCGGGCACCACCGCTTCGGAAGCTCTGTGAGCGTGCACCGCCCCTCTGGGGAACCCATGAACAGACCGCGCTGCTCGCACCGACATCATCGTGGGATCCCGCATGCTGTGCACCAGCCCGTGACGCCCCGGGAACGGACGCGGACTACTGGGTGCGGCCAGCACGACCTGAGGAGGTTCCGGAACGACCGCCCAGACTGGGAGGGGGGCACCCTCCAGCAATTCCACCTCCTTCAAATAGATGACGTGGTCGACCATCTCCCAATAGGACCACGTATCTAGCTCCCCCAACTCCTCCCAGTTGACCGGCTCATCCAGGCCCATGAGAAACAGGGGTACAAGGGTCCTCTCTTCAATACCGAGCCCCTGACCTACAAAGAAGAGGTCCTCAGCATACTGCCCAAAGGGGCGATTGTCCTGTGGGCAGGGGTGTGGCCCACTAGCTGCGGTCTGGTTCCTCGGGCGTCCGGTCGCTGGAAATAAAAAGATACCCATCTCTGCTGAGTCCTCAAGTGGCTTCGTCGTTCTGTCAGGGAATGGGTGGAGAGATGAGGCGAGGACCCAAATGCAGGAGACAGGTAAGCTTTAATTGTAAAATAGAAATAAAAGAACAAAAACCACCCCGAAGGGAAAAAACAGGCAGGCAGGCAGACAACACACACAACGTAAACTTTCAACATGAAACATAGATAACGACGAAGCACAGGACTACAAACACCAGGAGAATATAAGGGGAGACAAACGAGAAGGACCCAGGTGAAGTAACTGAAACAATAATGAGATAACAAGGAGGGCGGGATCAGACAATAGACAGGAGAGCACATGGCACAATAAACAAACAACAAGCCATGTGCTCGGACAGACACCCAGTGACATCTGGTGGCCAACCCTGGCACACCAGCAGGACCGTGACAGTTTATAAGCAACTGAAAAAAGCACAAATTTCAGGGCATGTCAAAACTTCTCCGGGGCCCCAAAACACCCTCAGACCCCAGAGGGTTAAATGTCACAGTCTACCTTAGTATTGTTACTAGGGGTCGACCGATATGCGTTTTTCAGAGCCAATTCCGATTATTACAGACCAACTAGACCGATAACCGATATTTTGAACCGATATATGTCTGGTGTAAAAATGACAATTAATGTCAAAATTTAGAATAACAAGGGCTCTGACAAAAATTGCCTTCCCTGGTGTTGGTTGCACTTCTTACTCTTGTCTTCCTCCATGCATCCATCTACAATAAGGGTAATATAAAGAGAGAGTTAAAAGTGGGGCCACTGTAGGGCTGCACGATATATTGCATGCGATTGTCATGTGCATCTCTTCAGTAAAGCCGGTTCTGTGATTAGTATTAAATCTCCATCACATGCTTTCCAAGCCAGTAGATGGAGCGGAAGTTAATACACAGAGCCGTAGTTCACTGACAAGCTACGCAATTCGTGCTCATAATCACAGATGAATCACCTTCGATAATGAACGTGATGTTGCGTAGCTTGTCAGTGAACTACGGCTCTGTGTATTAAATGCCGCTCCATCTGAAAGCAGGTGATGGAGATTTACTGCTAATCACAGAACCGGCTTTACTGAAGATGCACATGACTATCGCATGCAATATATTGTGCAGCCGTAGGCCACTGTATGCTTCACGATTAAGCCTATGAATACTGTACTACAGCTAAACAGCTTGGGGAAATGGAAGTATTTGGCTTCACTAATTTACATGTTGGAAATGTATGTGTAATAGCATAACCTCTTATAATTCTTCATTAATTATTTTCTGATGATTAAATCATAACCTACAAGAGGTGACTATTCAATTCATCATCTAATGCACATCAATTGATTAACTTAAAAAGCACAATGTATATAATAAGTGTAAATAATTTAATTGTCTTCATAGCTCCATTGTAGAAGTTAAGAAGACCGCAACTATTTTAATGAAACTATAACACTAATAACCTATTATAGGCACACTTGGTTCATTAGCCTATATCTTAATCTTGGCCTATGTGACAGTATCTTAATCTTGGCCTATGTGACAGTAATTTCCATTAGTTTTAATTTACAGTGCAGTGCAAATGAAGGCATAAAACATTAATTTATCTTTTAATCAAATTAGAGTTAAACTCTATTTTTGGCAAACAAATGGGTTTACTATTAAAATTAAAACATGGAAGAAATAGCGTATTGTGTGATTATTCTTTTAAACAAAGTTGTAATAATTGTTGTAGTAGTATTAGTAGATAAACCAAACTTTTATTTTGACGGGTTGCCATGAGGACCTCTTAAGTTTCTGTAGCCTATGTATGATATGACGATCTTTTTACACAAATGAAACGGTCAAATGCTCATGAAGTAACTCTCAGAGCAGTTCTGGGGATGTTGTTCAAGTATTTATGTCCTCATTTAGTGAGACGGCAGATGCTGAAAACACTGCGAGCGTCACGCACTTCTGTGTGTGTGTGTGTGTGTGTGTGGTAAAAACTGCGCGTCTGTGCCATTCACATACAGAGACACGCAGAACATGCAGAATTCATATTTAAATAGTCTTTTTGCAGCTTAATGTTTACAGATACTAGTCCATAGCGCGAGTTGATTTAAATGTACTGACCTACTTTTGATTAATTCATCCAAACGTTGACAAATTCCGTGACTCCGCGTTATACAGTAAATTCCATTTATATGACGATTCCGCGATTCCGTCCTTTTTTTCCCCATCGCGGAAACCATAAATAGATAATATTGAGGTGTTTTGCAACTTCAGTGTAGTGGATTGTGATTTATTGCAACTTGAGCAACGTCTGCTGCTGACTTTGAGAGACAACTGATGCGTGATCACTGAAACAAGCAGCTCCAGTTAGCAAGCGCTTTCGGTGTGAGAGTGCCTTTAGTCTCCCACGCTGATTGGTCGGACTCGTGATTCCCAACAAATCAGATGCGCGGTGGGCGGAGTCTGCTCTAGCCCACAGAGTGATGAGCTCCGACAGGCTGCATCAGAGCCAAATAGCGCGTTTCAAAATTAAATTATTTTATCGGCACATCGATTTTGAAGATGGCCGATACCGATTATCATAAAAATGCTTAATATCGCCGGCGATAATCGGCCAGGCCGATAATCGGTCGACCCCTACTACAAACTATAGCTGTGCACTTAAAAACAATATAATTTGTAGGACATAAATTGTACTTTAATCTCTACGGCACTTTTTCGATCAACGGAGTGTATTTACTCTAAGGACAAATAGACCAATTTATTGTCAGAGGCTATTTACATGAACTCCACCCACCAATGCCTGGCTGTGATAAACAGCTCTGCAAAAGACACGTGTATTTCTGTAGAATCAGTGGCGCAGTGAGTAAAACACACGAGATGTGTGCTGCTGATCCGAGCGATCCGAGTTTGATTCAGCCTTTTGTCAAACTCGTGCAACTCCTTTTCCCATCACATACCAGATCAGAAAGGCATTTATTTTCAAAGTAAATATTTGAAAAGTGGAAATGAAATGCCTCATTAATATTACAGTGTGCTTAGCTGTAGGTAGGTTTTTGTCCCAATAAAGTGGCGTTCATCAAATAAAATGTATAAGTTACACTCAATATGTTATTGCATACTGTTTTATAATGTACTACAGTACTGAAGTATAAACAGGGCTGGAAATGGGGGGGACGGAGTCTCATTTCCAACTGATTAGGTTTATTTGCAAATTAAAGTGATTTCTATATTTTATCCATTCAAAAGACTACGAAAGCGATCCAGGTCTGCACATAAACCTAGCGCGATATGTTTGTGTCTAGTGTTGTCAAAAGACCTGGTACTTCCGTACCAAGTCAGTACTAAAAAAATGAAAACGTCACGGTACCAAGTTTCTTTAAGTCCCGGTGGTACCGAGTACCCAGTCAACCCGGTTCTTGCTGCGCGATCTGAAAGCTGCGCAGATGCGCTCTCTTCATAAAAGCACGGAGACGTGCCGACATCAAAAGGAGGAAATGCATCAAACTAATAAAACACTTTAAAGACCGACACCCGGATCAAATGAAAGAGTTCAAGCAGGTAAGTTTCAATTTAATATTTAGATATTCTGTTATGAATATTATTCCATATTTGGATTTGAATGTCGGATTAAAATAAACATTGCCGTTATAGCGGAGTTAATCCTTAGCATAAGCGCGGCTAACGCTAATATAATGAGCATTAGAATGAGGTTTCTTTATTAACTACTTAATACGCCTATAACTTTTATTAGGGTAAAAACAACAGGAGGACATGATGGTATTTACTATTGTTACACACCAGAGGCTTTTAAATGAATTGTGAATCTAAAATATGCGTGTTGGAGAATGTAAAAACTGTTAAGAGTGTTTGTCATATCAGTCCGTCAGAAAAAAACAGTTCTGTTTTTTTCTGAAAAGGACCGCACGTCCTACTGTGACAAGTTTGCTGCATGGGCGCGGAAGTTATCAGTCTAAAAATCAGTCAAGGTGAAAATCAAAATTAGTTTGTGTTGGACATAAAGGAACATGTTAAAGATAAAAGTATTTTCAGGTAAGTTCATATTTTTGGAGTAAAGTTAAATTAAACGGATAGGCTACATACATTGCATACATACAGTGCTCCGGACGCGCCCCATGACGAGCCCAGTTTTAGACTGATAACTTATTAACTGCATATTTTTATAATAACAATGATGAAGAATAAACATCCATGTGTTTTGTTAATGTGCTGTAAAGAAAACGAAATGCTGCCGGTGCAGTTTCGTCATGTTCATTCATAGCTCGAAGCTGTTCAAGAAGATGTCTAAAAGATGTCTCTTTTTGCACTCTTGACAGCCTAATTTGTAAATAAAGATGATCACCCTGCAGTTCAATTTTGATGTGGGCTTAGTTTTAGAGTCCATTTTTAAAACATTTCCAATGAGGAGGAGAAGCTTAAAGGCTTCTTCACTTTCCGCGTTCTGTTCCGTTCTGTCTCGCGCACAGCCGCGTCCGCACAGCATTCAAAGTATACTCAGCCGCAGAAGAGTGCGGACGGTAGGGTTGTCACTAGGGATGGGTACCGAAACTCGGTATTAAATCGGTCTCGGGGCTAAATTATGAAAGACCGGAGTATCGATAAGCTCTGACGTTATCGGTTCTGCTGTCGGTACTGGAGAAATTATGAAAACACACATACATTTATTGTTGCTATATATACATTATCTTGCAAATTCCATCTCACCAGAGTTGCCAGCTGTTTTTACATGCAATAATATTCAAACATTTGTCTATGATCCATTTTTGATATTCGTAATTCAGAAGCGAGATCGCGCTCACGCAGAGGAGCTTCAGCACGCGCAACATGAAAGCCCCGTTTAATTATGATAGAATAGAGAACTAACTATTAAAACATATGCACTTTATGCCTGTGGCTGTTATATTAAGCTATGTTTATTTATTTATTTTTCACACCCTTCACAGCGGCGCGCATTCGTTCCTCCCTAACCAAAACTTAACGTCTGAATCAGCTCAATCGGTGGTTGTTGTAAAATGCCGTCTTTACTGTTGCTAAATTGCGGGACATGTTTGATAATAAAAGTTGAATGTAGCCTACAATCCGCGCGAGAGAAGCTGTTCCCCTGGCTGAAATGTGTGTGTGTGTGTGTGTGTGTGTGTGTGCGCGCGCGCATGCCTGCGCGGCCCGGCGCGCTCCAAGACAGACAGGCAAATTACAGTTTGAGCTTCGGGCGCGTCCAAACGATCAAATACACACAAAATATGTCACAATGGTCAGCTACGAGAGTATTCACTTAAACAGTTTGTCTTAAGTGGGCCAGAACTGTTCGGAGAAAATCCGACGTGTCAATATATTATCTTAAAGTGGCAGACTGGCGCTTCAATGTTAATCAAAGAACAAAATGTGAGAGAAAATCCCCCACTCACTCACAGCTCTTAATCTGAATAACGTTATAGCTTTAATAAGCATTAATCTATCAATACATAAAGTGAAAACTATGCAATGTTCATTTACATTTGATTACTTTTAGATTTCTTTTGTAGCTATTACTTACCTGAACATTAATGTTAGTAGACCTTCATGGAAAAATTAAAGCACTGTTTATTTCATTTCATTTGTATATTTGTTTTATTGTATTTGTCAGTTTTTTTTTTTACTTTGTTTCTTTGTTCATATTCTTACTGTATCTTATCTTATGTATATAAAACACTAAAAATGCCTGCACACTGGTGCATTTACAAATTGATGTTTTATATTCATTTAATTAAATATTTATTTTACATTTCAGAATATAAAGTAATGTTAATTCAGCTCCTAATTTGTAATATATATATATATATACAGTATAACAAAAAGTACCGATAAGAATACCGATAAAGTACCGGATCGATAAGCAGTATCGATAAGAGTAGTAATACCGTTAAAACCTTAACGATACCCATCCCTAGTTGTCACGATCCCATAAAAATGTCTTACGATACTATACCAGCTGAAGTATCACGATACCAAGTAGTATCACGATACCATGCAGTATTGTGTTAATTTAAAATTCAATTCTACAAAATGAATCAAAATTTCATAAATAAATGTAAATGAAAACATACAATATTTTTCTCTGAATACTTAATTAATGTGAATGAATGACTGGCTATTGTTATCCATGAAATGATCTAAACAAATCTTAGCACTGCACAGAAGCTGCATGAAGTGACATTTAGATGTGCATTTATACATTTAGACTGTATTTATAATTGCGTAAATAAAGTTATGAGATTAATGTTTTAAATACTAAATTCTGAATATAGAAATATGTTGGAAAATAATGTAATATGCCTTTTAGATGGGAAACTTCAAACGGCCAGCTGGTGGCAGAAGTTCGTGATTGAATCACTGAGTCATTCAAACGATTCTTTCAAAACGACTGAATCCTTCAAAAGCGAATCAAATGACTGTTTTTATGAATGGTTTAGTGAATCGGTGATTCAGAGACAACGCAGATTTGGATTCGAACACAGAAACGAAACAAAAACAGCACTCTTGCTCGTGTCATATTGCCGAACTGTCAGGAGCATTTTTTGCTCGCATATCTTGAAATTTCCAAGTTAGCAGCATGTACATTAAAACATAACATTATAAATGTATCGTGCAACCCTAGCGGACGGACGAGCTCAACACATGCGCAGGACCACCAACTTGACTTGTGCGGTCTCAAAAAATTGCCTGCACTCGGACGGGATGCGCGACTGTCTGCTTGATGATGACAGCGTGTAGACGAGGACGGCCGAAGTATACTTTGGCCTTAATCCTCATTTGCGCGTGTGTGTGAAGTGTGGCGCTGAGGTGAAATAGGGCAATTTGATAGCCCAATAATAATAGGCCGCCTAACAATAATAATAATAGTTTTATACATTAATAGGATAATGAGCCTAATATCATCTTGACTATCGACAAAGACATTTGCTATCGTCATATCTCTGACTATCGTCGATACACGATACTATCGTCTATCGGCACAACCCTGTTTCACACACTATTCTTTAAAAAAATAGTAGGCAGTATGCACTGTGTACTGGGCAGTAAGCAAGTATGCCATTTCGAACATAGCCTCTGTGTGTCTCAATTAGCTCCCTAGTTCAGTAGTCAGTCAGTCTCAATCAGCTCCCTAGTTCAGTAGTCAACACACTTGTGAGGGAGTCAGTCAGTCTCGATCAGCTCCCTAGTTCAGTAGTCAGTCAGTCTCAATCAGCTCCCTAGTTCAGTAGTCAACACACTAGTGAGGGAGTCAGTCAGTCTCAATCAGCTCCCTAGTTCAGTAGTCAGTCAGTCTCAATCAGCTCCCTAGTTCAGTAGTCAACACACTTGTGAGGGAGTCAGTCAGTCTCGATCAGCTCCCTAGTTCAGTAGTCAGCACACTAGTGAGGGAGTCAGTCTCAATCAGCTCCCTAGTTCAGTAGTCAGCACACTAGTGAGGGAGTCAGTCTCAATCAGCTCCCTAGTTCAGTAGTCAGCACACTAGTTAGGGAGTCAGTCTCAATCAGCTCCCTAGTTCAGTAGTCAGCACACTAGTGAGGGAGTCAGTCTCAATCAGCTCCCTAGTTCAGTAGTCAGCACACTTGTGAGGGAGTCAGTCTCAATCAGCTCCCTAGTTCAGTAGTCAGCACACTTGTGAGGGAGTCAGTCTCAATCAGCTCCCTAGTTCAGTAGTCAGCACACTTGTGAGGGAGTCAGTCTCAATCAGCTCCCTAGTTCAGTAGTCAGCACACTAGTGAGGGAGTCAGTCAGTCTCAATCAGCTCACTAGTTCAGTAGTCAGCACACTAGTAAGAGAGTCAGTCAGTCTCAATCAGCTCCCTAGTTCAGTAGTCAGCACACTTGTGAGGGAGTCAGTCTCAATCAGCTCCCTAGTTCAGTAGTCAGCACACTTGTGAGGGAGTCAGTCAGTCTCAATCAGCTCCCTAGTTCAGTAGTCAGCACACTTGTGAGGGAGTCAGTCTCAATCAGCTCCCTAGTTCAGTAGTCAGCACACTTGTGAGGGAGTCAGTCTCAATCAGCTCCCTAGTTCAGTAGTCAGCACACTTGTGAGGGAGTCAGTCAGTCTCAATCAGCTCCCTAGTTCAGTAGTCAGCACACTTGTGAGGGAGTCAGTCTCAATCAGCTCCCTAGTTCAGTAGTCAGCACACTTGTGAGGGAGTCAGTCAGAGTGAGAGTTAATTACTTAAATTACCTGATAAGAAAAAAACAACCAAAATAAAAGGTTCCTATTTGTAATAGGTTTATATTTGGTATTTACTGATTTGTAGATTATATTGAACAGATTGTTTGTTGTTTTGAGCAGCAGGTGTCGCTGCGCTGATTCGAGTCATTTTGAGAATCGGTTGATTCAATTGACTCGGAGATTCAAAAAGCTCTGTTTCTCCATCGATGCTTGATGATAAACTGAGCCTGCGTCCCAATGTGCATACTCCATCCTAAATTATGTGATATTAGTCATTTTCAATACTATTTAGGGTAGATAGGGTGGTCGTGGATAGTGTGCACATTGGGATGAGATTCACCA
Organism: Aspiorhynchus laticeps; assembly: GCA_023376895.1. NCBI lineage: Eukaryota > Metazoa > Chordata > Actinopteri > Cypriniformes > Cyprinidae > Aspiorhynchus > Aspiorhynchus laticeps. The sequence goes on along the minus strand of JALXFT010004062.1, from coordinate 30,179 downwards.
TTTCTGTTACTCATGCGCTTTACAAGCACAAAATACCCTTCAATAATAACAATAATTAAAGCATGTGGTAATAATTAATTTCGAAGTTTTATATACAATTCTCTAAATGACTTAAACTCTTTAAATGATTAAAAGCACAAACCTTTCTTCAGACGAATCACAGACGCAAGCGCGCGACGCAGCCTTATGACGTCACATCGCCAGAGCAAAATAAAGGTCTTCTTCTTTTAGGATTTAATGGCAAACCAACTTAAAAGGTGCATTCCCGCCACCTACTGGTAAGGAGCGTCCAGCGCACAATGAATAGGAAGTTTAGAAACAAGAGCTATTTATAAAAAAATTAAATAAAAACTTAATATGTAAGATCTATATATTTCTGTACTACTAAACTTTCTAATACACTTGTTTCATTATTATGTTTTTCTTTATGCAATTGGATATCAATCAGAGGCATTGGGAAAAGCCAAGGAGGAATTGCTGACCTAGCCACAGTAGGGCAACATGTATGTCACTTAAACCCATTTTCTGTGCTTCCTCATTGGCCCTCCATCCAAAGCTTGATCACTTTTATATTCATATTCCCAACAGTCCTTCAACACCATTTTAACTGGATGACTTTCCGAATGCCCCTTTATACTCATCCAGTACCTAAAATAAAAGCATTGTTCACGAAATGAATTAAAGGAATGAATTGAAGCCCAAAGCTTATCTTAGCATCTTGATCTCTAAATTACAGCACTGGAAATAACTCATGAATATGTCAAACTCAGAGAGATTTTGTAGATCAAAATTAAATTTGTGGTTGCACAGAGATATGACCATTTAATTTATTAACTGAAACTGAATCCTTATGACAATGTTTTCATCTTATTCCCCCTCAGTTTCTCCCCAGAACATAAAGGCAATAAATCAAATTTCAGCTTTATTTGGTTAAACTGAATCTCATTAAAGGACTGTTCTGTAAAGGATTACATTGATGGTGGATTTTGACAAACCTTTAGTTAAAATTATTTCTAAAATGTTAATGAAATTTACATTTCCCCATTACACAGCAGGTTCTTGATTGAGATGTACTGTGTGGCGCTGAATACCTACAGTATCTGTTACACAGCAGGTTCTTGATTGAGATGGTACTGTGTGGCGCTGAATACCTACAGTATCTGTTACACAGCAGGTTCTTGATTGAGATGGTACTGTGTGGCGCTGAATACCTACAGTATCTGTTACACAGCAGGTTCTTGATTGAGATGTACTGTGTGGCGCTGAATACCTACAGTATCTGTTACACAGCAGGTTCTTGATTGAGATGTACTGTGTGGCGCTGAATACCTACAGTATCTGTTACACAGCAGGTTCTTGATTGAGATGGTACTGTGTGGTGCTGAATACCTACAGTATCTGTTACACAGCAGGATCTTGATTGAGATGGTACTGTGTGGCGCTGAATACCTACAGTATCTGTTACACGGCAGGATCTTGATTGAGATGTACTGTGTGGCGCTGAATACCTACAGTATCTGTTACACGGCAGGATCTTGATTGAGATGGTACTGTGTGGCGCTGAATACCTACAGTATCTGTTACACAGCAGGTTCTTGATCGAGATGGTACTGTGTGGCGCTGAATACCTACAGTATCTGTTACACGGCAGGCTCTTGATTGAGATGGTACTGTGTGGCAGTGAATCACTAGTTTATACAGATTTCAGGAGATCGTTCTTACTGATGGGGACAAAGCATTCAGATCACCAGCTTTAACACAGTATGCAAAGGATGTGAGCAGTTCTACTTATATATAAATTCATTTTCAGAGGACAGGTAAGGGATGATTGTGTTGAATTAATTATTGTGTAAAGCGCTCTCTGAAACTCAGTAGTAGTTTGAGAGTTGATGTAAATTTGATCATGATGAACCATGTCAAAATATGGCAGTACAACCTTACCTTTGTTTTTCAGCATATTCTTTACAGCAGGATGACTGCTATAGTATAATTTTTAGAAACAATGTACGCCATTTCTCAAAGACGAATTGTGAGGGGAATTGTCAGCAGGAAACACACTATTGGGGTATTGGTATTTGAATGTGTCTTGAAACTTGATATTTTTTGCTATATATGATTGGATATGCACAAAAGTCAGATTTGGACTGACAGTCTGAACAAGGCTACAGTCATGACAGTTTGTTTTCTGTCTCTGTATCTAGATAGATGTGTATGTACTTAGATCTACATTTATATCTATGTATGTAATATATCGATCTATCTATCTGTCTTGTCTGTCCTACTATCTATTTAGTCTGAGGCCTGTTTATTAGAGATATTTGTGTCATAATTCATTTTGTACTTACCGTAGTATTATTTATATCTTAGGTTTTGCACTCTCAGAGACTTAACGAACCTCCGCTCAAGCCGTGGGTGATCCTCAGCACCAGTGGCCAAGTATTACCATCATTATATCCACAGGTCTTTGTTACTGGGTCACAGTTTTGTGACTTTGTTGTGTGGAGAGTGAAGGACTGTGCTGTGGTTCGGGTCTTACCGGATACGGACTACTAAAGAGGCACAGGAGTTGATATTGCAAACTGGTGTTTCTTACCCTATTATTTTAATGTTTTGTTAAAACACACTGGGTTGTAGCACAAACAATTTTACTGTTTATTGCACTTTATTCTTCTCATTATTTCCCTATAGCGGCTTATGAAGCGAAAGTTTCGCACATTCACAGAAAATGAGAAAACTCAACAAGCCTCCAAAAAGACACCTGTTGTTGTCACAGTATTCAGCTGGTGTGCCTTAGATGGCCACCAGAGGTCACTGTGTCTGTTTGTTGAACACATGGACGGTTGTTTGTTGTTAGGGTCATGTGCTCTCCTGTCTATTGTCTTACCCCGCCCTTCTTGTTATCTCATTATTGATTCAGTTTCTCCACCTGTGTCTCCCTCGTTACCCTCCTCGTTTTTCTCCCTATTTATTCTCTTTGTGTCTGCAGTCCAGTGCTGTTTTGCTGTTTATGTCAGCGTGTCATGTGTGTGTTCTTGTTCCTAGCCTGTTTTCCCCCCCTCGGGTAGTTTTTGATGCTTATTTTGGTTTAATAAAGAGCCCATTCATTCTGCATTTGAGTCCTCGCTTCATCTCTCTTCCGGGACCATGACACCTGTTTCAGCAGAGTTACAGGCATCTCACATAAAAAGTGCAAGAACACAGGCATATGAGAATACAAAGACACACTTTTTTATTATAAACACTCTATAATAACTTTCATTAATAAATCATTTAACAAATATTCCCTTGTGAAAAAGAAGAGCGCTTAATTGTATTGAAAGTGTACTTTTTGTGAACTTCAAATCTAAAAAGTATACTTTTTAAAAAGTGTACTTGCAGGTAATGTAATTATAAATAAAGGCCACTTAAAGGAATACTCCACCCCAAAATGAAAATGTTGTCATTAATCACTTACCCCCATGTCGTTCCAAACCCGTAAAAGCTTTGCTCGTCTTCAGAACACAATTTAATATATTTTGGATGAAAACCGGGAGGCTTGTGACTGTCCCATTGACTGCCAAGTAAAGTGCACTGTCAAGGCCCAGAAAAGTATGAAAAGCATAATCAGAATACTCCATCTGCCATCAGTGGTTCAATCGTAATGTTATGAAGCGACCAGAATTCTTTTTGTATGGAAATAAAACAAAAATAACGACTTTATTCAACAATTAGGCACCTTAACGTCTCCTCTGCGTCAGCGTAGCGCCATTTTGGAGATTATCCCCTGGACGCAAAATGCATACACTCTTCTGTATCAGCCTCGTCGATTTACGCTCTGATTTGAACGCAAACAGCCTGGCTGACACAGAAGAGTGTTACGAGTTAAGAGTGCAGAGGAGACGTTACGGTGCCTAATTGTTGAATAAAGTCGTTATTTTTGTTTTATTTCCATACAAAAAGTATTCTCGTAGCTTCATAACATTCAGATTGAACCACTGATGGCAGATAGAGTATCCTGGTGATGCTTTTCATACTTTTCTGTGCCTTGACAGTGTTAATTACTTGGCAGTCAATGGGACAGTTACAAGTAGTGATCGACCGATATTGATTTTTTAGAACCGATACCGATACCGATAATTTGTTTGTTTATGTGCCCGATAACCGATATGCAGAACCGATTATTTATTTACTGTTATACTTGTGTTTTTGACACAATGATTACAACACCACTGAACTGAACAAACCATTTTATTTATAACAATCACTCCCTCCTTGCATAGAAAACAAAACAAATCTTATTTATACACCAATAAATAGAGGGGTCTGAGAGTACAAAAAATAAAAAAGTGCACTGTTACTAAAACAGTTTTTGTTTAAAAATAAAATCTTCGATGAGGTAAAAAACTAAACAAACAGGTAAAATAAATAAAGCACATAAAAGTAATTCTCACCAATTAAAAAATAAATAAAACTTGTGGCGGCAGGTGACGTCATGTTAATTTGCATGTCATTGTGTCAAGTTTGCGTTCAGACCAGTTTTGACACTTAAGATCTGTTCTAAATGTCATACTGTAATTAATACAACAATGCCAATAAAGCTGTTCACATTATACTTTCTGTTGTCATACATAAAACAAGTATAAATAGTAAACAGGAACCATTAATTTTACATGTTAACCAGGAATCACTCTCACTATACTCCTTAAATCCTGATTTATAATCGCAACATCGTCTGATAAAATCAATATACATCTAACTTACACTAAAAAGCGACTATATGCGGTGGTTTGGGCTATATCACTGTTTTGTCTCATTCAGCGCACTGTCTGCGTCTGAGTAACAAGCTATGCGCATATTAACAGACGAATTATGTTCATATTTAAAAGTCCAAACAGTCAGTAAGCGACAGGTGCTTGGAAACGCTGTTTTGTAAATGATTTACTGACGATTTTGCTGCGTTACGGCCAAATTAATGCGCTGCTTCTCTGCCGCTCACTGCACAGAATAGACGCTGCGCCGGGAGAGTCAGACCTCGCACTCGCGGGGCAGTAACGTTACTGGAGACATCTTCCAATTGAACGATAGCTAAGGTTTTTTCAAAAAAAGTCGCTAGGATTGTCAGTATGTACCTGTTGTGGGAAAAAAAGCCGCCAAAAGGGTCTGAAAGTTGCTAAATACTGAAAGTCGCACTCTTGTGTGTGAGAGGCGGGAGCTGATGGCAGCGGGCGGTGGATATTGTTGCAGCCCGCCACAGATAAAGAGAGAGAGCTTGTCTGAGGGAGTGTCACAGTTCTTGAGTACACAGCAGTGCGAAACGCGTCAGGAGCGGGGAGATTTTCCTCTAGTTAATCGATCGCGGATGGTTTCATTATCTCGGGCGGATAAAAAAAAAAAAGTGTAAGATAATAATAGTAATAAAAACAAAAATGTGTCACCAAATATACTTGGGCGGCCGTTAATATACCTGGGCGGCCCGCCCAGGTAAAGTCTATGTGTGGGAAACACTGGTTTGTGTTTACTAGGATGTTTATTAGGGAATTGATGGTTATATAGTAAATGTTTATATAATTACAGTGTTTTAATCGTGAATATTTGTAAAAGTTACATGCGGTGGCCGTGCTGTAGCATTTCCTGAGCATCAACCCACTGAGTGAACAGCAATATGAAGCGGCTTCACGAGACTAATGATGAGCAAATATACAACAGAGAGAGAATTTAATTCAGCGCTTTTACTTCCAACTTGCGCTCATTCATGGCTGTATTATTTAATTCAAAGTTACGTCTTTATTGGGACAGGACTTGACGGATTATCTTACGTGACTCGTCTATTTCTTAGAGCCAAGCTGCATAAACTACATATCAAGCATATGCATCACATCTAATTTGTGCATTAATGGCTGTTATGTTAAATAAAATGTACTAATTGCAGCAAAGCAAGTAATACTTTACCTGTGCACGCCGTTGTCTCGTCTCCACTCAGATGCGCTGTAATGGCGATCATGCGTGCAATTCTTAAAACGCCCACAAGATGGCGGTGTTTATCGGAAAATCCGATATTACAAAACCGATATCCGATTATGGAAAAATGCTTAAATATCGGGAAAAATATCGGTAAATCGATATATCGGTCGATCTCTAGTTACAAGCCTCCCGGTTTTCATCCAAAATATCTTAAATTGTGTTCTGAAGACTAACGAAACTTTTACGGGTTTGGAACGACATGGGGGTAAGTGATTAATGACAAAATTTTCATTTTGGGGTGGAGTATCCCTTTAAAGTGTACTTAAAGGCAGGGTAAGCAATTTTTCAAAAATGCTTTAGAAAACTGAGTTGGGACCAAGTACCAAAACAAACTTGTAGTCAATCAGCAGTAAGGGGACGTGTCTACTCATGATGTGGAGGAGAGAGCGCTCAGTGCACAGGACGGACATTAGCCGAGCCGAGTGACGACAGAAAGATAGAGATGGCAGATAAAAAACAAAAGAGGAAACCGTCTGCGGAACAAAAGAAGGCTTACGATAAAGCAAGAAGTAGGACCCGTGTAAATATTGGATCAGCTTTCCAGCGCTGGAGAGCACTAAAGGAGCGGGAAGGCCTGTGATCGGACGCCGAGGTTACTTTGTTCCTTCTCGATATATGAGTAACATTGGTTTTTCTTTGTTTCACAAAACTAATATATGCTGTCTTTTGCATGAATATGCTTGTGTGTCATGTTCGCTTGTTTGTTCATCTGCAATCGTATTGTCGTTCCCTTCAGCTATGATAAAGACACATTCAGATCCACACCCCATAAGCCTGGAGCGTCTAAACCTCCTTCGCTGTCTGTTTCAAGCGTCAGCTCACAAAGTGTGTTCGAAAAGTAAGATAAATATGTTTGTTTCCTTTGGTTACTCTTTTAGTGATCGAAATTAGGGATGAGCGAGTACAGCATTATCTGTATCTGTTAACCATATGAATTATCTGTATCTGTATCTGTACTCGGACTGGGCGGGGCCTAACCCGGAAGTGGGCGGGATTTAACCTGGAAGTGGGTCGGGTTGTCTTGAAATGGGCGGGGCTTTAACCGGTATGTTATTTTAAGCATGCAATTGATATGGGTTGATCAGAAATTGTTATATTTATTGCTGATTAGAAAACTATTTACATGACAGCATCAGCATTGAGCTTCAGATCAATGGTTTTGATCACGATAACAAACAAACTATATACAGAACAAGTTTTGCAACAATGAATACAACACATGCGGTTGCAATTATGAAGTAAAATGTAATGAACAAGAGTTTTCATCTCAACATAACTTTCATTTTTTAACTTTTAATTTTTTTATGATCAGTGTGATTTTTTTTTTCCACACCAGGTATGTATGTGTGTGTGTGTGTGTAGCTAATTCATTTGTAATATAGTTTTATACCACTACTTCCTTTTTTTTATGAAATACAGCAAGAAAGTGTCAGACACTCAGTGTGTGAAGTAAAAAAAACTGGTTAGAGCCAGCTGACGGTTTAAAAAATAAAAACAAATCTCCGACAGGCAGAGACGGGAGTCGCATTCACCAAGCACCACGTCTGAACAAACCCCACGTTTACCAAAACTCTACTGGTTAATAAGTAAGTACTATAAACCAAAGTAAAAAACAAACCTGAAGCTGAAGAAACCCTAAACGTTAATGGAAAAAACCTGCGAACCTGAACTGAGGGAGAGACAGAGAGAGAGAGAGCGCGCTGTTCTCTTCTCTTCTCAGTGTTCTGTGTGTGAGTGAGCAGAGCGGGACACAGCAACACAATACATCTGTATGTGTGTAGGGGAGGGGCGCTGTGACTAGCCTATCACAAAACGCAGACACAGTCAGCTACCCAATGAGAATTTTTATTCAATCCGAGCACAGATATTGACTCGTATTACTCGTACGATACTCGTACTCGGCAAAAGTGCTTTATCCGTACCGGATACTCGTTTCAGCCGAGTATCCGGCTCAACTCTAATTGATATAAGCATCTAATCTCGTCATAATTGACCTATCGGTAAGCCCCTCCCCTCGAACACAGACTAGCCAATGGCAGTCGAGTATCAGTTGCACGGGGAGCTGAACTCGGACATCTTTAGGTTTCAGCGCTATAGAGAAACACTGGAAGATCCGAAGCTCGCATCGGTTTTATGGGGTTTATGCTTCAAAAATGGAAAAACGATGTGCCTGGGGTACTTGTAACACTGATTCCAGGTATCCTGAAAGGATGGGCAATATAATTTACTTTATTGCATTTCCTGAATCCAAACAAAACAGAGCAAAATGTCCCTAAGTATTCAACCCCAATACAAATGAAGACAAAAACTTTAATTTTCTGGTTGTCATACACTCATTAAGTTACAATTTTCATCTGCTCAAGCAGAACGTTAATGTTATATTGTGCTTTAGCGAGGTATCTCTGGCTAAAACTAGCTAACGTTAAAGTTAGTGAGTCCATGCTGACGCACAAACCTAAATAGCGGCCTGTTCTCGCGTTTTGTACAGTGTAGGTCAAAAACACATAAACGAAGGTCTACATTTCAGTGCCTCTTCATATTAAACTGGTTAAATGTACATTAATTTAATCATACCCTGCGATACATGAACAGTGTTGATCCTGCATGTTGTCATCCGCGATCGTGATGACCGACTGTAATATAAGACTTCTCCTGCTTACATTGTGATCTGTAAACCCTCGAGTTACCCACCGTATTTATTTTTAAATATTTTATAAATCCCTCCATGGAATATTTAATTCCCATTTGGTGGCCTTCTGTGTCCAAAATTGTGCAGAAACCTCGTGGGACAAGGTTTTTACTGCAGCATAGAATGTTGAGATAAATGTACATTCTATTTACTCATTGTAAGACAGCGGTAACTAAGGGGGGCGGGGCTTACTGAAAGGACAATTCTCTACACCTGTTTAAACTTTAGGAAAACTGGCTTTATACATCCACTAAAATCACCAAAATACCATCTGTTTCAAAATCATTGAGACTTTAGAAATGATAAAGATGTGAGGATAGCACAGAGAAAGTGCTACTGCTTTTTAAAGTAAAAAATGTGAGTTGAAAAAAGTTGAAAAATGTATTTGCATAACTGAAGTGATGTTATCAATGCGGCATATAAATTGTACCATTCAGTGTCTGCACGCTATTTCCTCATACTGTGGTCTTTATTTCCATAAACTAACACACTGAGAAGTTAAAACAATGATAGAGAGACATTTGATAATACTCAGTACAAACACTGTATGCACGCAAAGCTGTATTATTAGAGTATTGCTCTTTTTAGAGGAGTGGACTGAGGCCATTTCAGCAGGAAATATAAACCTCTATAATTAGATAAAGCCTTGGAGGTGAAGCTCTTCTAACTCATGGCACAATAGAGAATATTCGAACATGGCAGAAGCAGGTTTTGCATCAACAAACCCACAAGTTTTCTCCATGTACTCATCTGGATTTGTGTTGCTATTGTTAGATTGTTCCAAAAACAAGCTTTATTGAATAATCTTAGTTGCCTGTTTCAGTGCTGAGTCAGGCTTTGTTGGATTTGTCTGAACATAACCTCTGATTTGTCTGCCCAGTGCAAGTTCAACAAGTGTTATGCATACCCTAGTGAGAAAAAGTATACTTTATTGTATTTGTAATATATTCCCTGTTTTAACAGTACATTGCAAATATACTAACAAAAAATATACTGTCTTTAAATATATAAAAAGTATATTAGCAGCATGCTTTTGCCTATTTTCACAATACAATTTTTAACACACTTTAAAATAATTGTAATTTAGTATATTTTCTAAAAAATGTATTTTACAAAAATATACTTGAAGTGAAAGTTCTGTTTATTTTTTATAAGTGTATTTATTTGCACTTTTATTAAATATATTTTATGAATATTTTTTAACTGTGTACTGAAAATGATCATTATAACAATGCATTGAAAGTATACTTTCAAAGTACATTATTAAATAACCTGAAGTTGTAGTATGTTTTAAGTCACATTTTTGAGTAATTTTTAAGTTTACGTCATGCTTGGAATTCACTTCGTTACTTGGGCATACATTGCTTTCATAAAGTAATAAAACAAATAAATAAAGTGAATGCATTATAAAGTGTACAGTCATGTAAACACTGTCTATATTGCAAGTCCAAAAAGTGAAGTTCACTCACTCTGCACTAATATTATATCACTGCATTATTATAACTGTGACGGAGCTGACGAGACGTGAGACATGCGGATCCAAGTGCAAGCTTTTTATTTAAAGGCATGGTCAATACAGGCAGGGTCGGGCAGTAGCAAACAGGTATGGCATGGGCAAGACACAAGAATAATCCAAGGCAAGCGTGGGTCGGAGATCGGCAGACTATATCCAGAGGGCAAGGCAGAGAGAATAAACTAGACAACACGGGCAGGAATCAAACACGGGAAGACAGACTAAGGATACTAGGAAAACGCTTGGTATGTAGACAAGGCTAACAATACTCGGCAGAGTGTGAGAGAATGTCCATGGTTTATATAGTGTGTGTGTGTGTGTGTGTATTTGGGTGATGGTGATTGTGAGATTGTATTCAGGTGCAAGCGAGATAATGGTGAACAGCTGTGTGGGTGCAGTGGATGATGGGAAATGTAGTCTAAGGGTGATCTGTAACTGTGTGTGTGGTGTGAAAGTCCATGTGGTGGGTGAGTGACCTCTAGAGGTGAGTGACTGGAAGTTCATGGCCCGGATTCGTGACATAGCCCCCCCCCCCCAAGGAGCGGCTTCCAGACGCTCCACACATTAACGCATCCAGGAGGGTGGTGGAGCGGAGGCGGAACAGGGGGAGGGAAGGAGGGCCAGGTCCATGTGCGAGTGGCGAGGCTATGGAATGTAGCAGGGCTGGAAGCCATGGCGGAGCGGACGGACCTGGAGCCCACCAGAGCGGAGCAGACGGACCTGGAACCCTCCAGGGCGGAGCAGACGGACCTGGAGCCCCCCAGGGCGGAGCAGACAGGACCAGAGCCCCCCAGGATAGGGCAGACAGACCCGGAGCCCACCAGAGCGGAACAGACGGGACCAGGACCCACCAGAGTGGAGCAGATGGACCCGGAACCCACCAGGGCAGAACAGACGGGACCAGAGACCACCGCAGGGAAGCAGACTGGGCAGGTAGCCCTGACAGCACCTGGAAGTAGAGGAGAACAAGGACAAACAACACAGGGAGAGCAGAGACAGACAACACTGAGAGAACAGAGACAGACAACACAGGGAAAGCCTTCCCGATCTCAGGGGCCGTGCCAGGGCAGGGCAGGAAATCCCAGACGGCCTCCGTAGCCATGACAGGGCCGGACAGGGAATCACCGATGGCCTTCTTAGCCGTGTCAGGACAGGGCGAAAGTTCACAGACGGCCTCCATGGCCGGGGTAGGACAGGGCGTGAGTTCATAGACCGCCTCCATAGCCGTGACAGGACAGGATGAGAGCTCGCAGACGGCCTTCTTAGCCGTGACAGGACAGGGCAAGAGTTCACAGACGGCCTCCATAGCCATGACATGACAGAATGAGAGCTCACAAACGGCCTTCTTAGCCGTGACAGGACAGGGTGAGAGTTCACAGACAGCCTCCATAGCCATGACAGGACAGGATGAGAGCTCACAGACGGCCTTCTTAGCCGTGACAGGACAGGGTGAGAGCTCATAGGAGGATACCACCGACACCTCTGGAGGTTCTGCAGCTAACGCCGCCACCTCTGGAGGTTCTACGGTGGTACCATCACCGGGTGAGAGTATATTGCTGGGCGTCACCACCTTGCAAGGGACTGAGGCGAGCACCACCGCTTGGGGAGGTTCTGCGGCAGATGCCTTCCCCTGGGGCAGTAACGTGGTGGTGTATGTGGCCCAAACGCAACATAGTGCAATCCCCACCCTGGGAAGCGCTTCAGACAGGGTAATCAGTTCCTGCACAGGGGGGGTCAGAGTGAGTGGATTTGGGGATACCAGCAGTGCGTACAGACACCAGCTGTGCATCCCTCACGTTGGATATCAACCGGATAACTTGAAGGACTGACCTTGAGTCTCTGGGTGGAATAGGTTCTGGCTGAGGAGCTGAGACGTGAAGAGGTTCTGGCTGATCAGCTGTGACGTGGCGTGACTCTGGCTGGTCAGCGGTGACGTGGACTGACTCTGGCTGGTCAGCGGTGACGTGGACTGACTCTGGCTGGTCAGCGGTGACGTGGACTGACTCTGGATGGTCAGCGGTGACGTGGACTGACTCTGGCTGGTCAGCGGTGACGTGGACTGACTCTGGCTGGTCAGCTGCGACGTGGACTGACTCTGGCTGGTCAGCTGCGACGTGGCCTGACTCTGGCTGGTCAGATGCGACGTGGCCTGACTCTGGCTGGTCAGATGCGACGTGGCCTGACTCTGGCTGGTCAGATGTGACGTGGCGTGACTCTGGCTGGTCAGATGTGATGTGGCGTGACTCTGGCTGGAGAGCTGAGACGTGGTCTGACTCTGGCTGGTCAGCGGTGACGTGGACTGACTCTGGCTGATGATCTGAGGCGTGTTGTGGATCTGGCTGTTGAGCTGAGGCGTGATGTGGCTCTGGCTGGTCAGCTGTGAGCTGGGTGAGTTCATGACGATCCACAGTGGCTTGGTGTGACTCTGGCTGGAGAGCTGAGACGTGGTGTGACTCTGGCTGGAGAGCTGAGACGTGGTGTGACTCTGGCTGGAGAGCTGAGACGTGGTGTGACTCGTGACGATCAACTGTGGCTTGGCTTGGCTTGACTTGTGACGATCAACTGTGGCTTGGCTTGACTTGTGACGATCAACTGTGGCTTGGCTTGGCTTGACTCACGGAGATCACTGGTGGTTTGGCCTGACTTGTGATGATCAACTGTGCTTTGGCCTGACTCGTGACGATCAACTGTGGCTTGGCTTGACTCATGACGATCAACTGTGGCTTGGCTTGACTCACGGAGATCACTGGTGGCTTGGCTTGACTTGTGATGATCAACTGTAGCTTGGCTTGACTCACGGAGATCACTGGTGGCTTGGTTTGACTTGTGATGATCAACTGTGCTTTGGTTTGACCTTTTAACATCGGCTGTGACTTGACTTGGCTTCTTAACATCAGTTGGGACTTGACTTGACTCTTTAACAGCAGCGGTGACTTGACTTGACTCTTTAACAGCAGCGGTGACTTGACTTGACTCTTTAACAGCAGCAGTGACTTGACTTGACTCTTTAACAGCAGCGGTGACTTGACTTGGCTTGTGATTGGCAGCAATGACGCTACGGGGTGTTGTTGTTGCCGCCATTTTGTGAGCGTGCTCTAGCGTGGCTGTGTTCACACAATTGGGTGCGGTGTCTCGTTCTTCCGCGACTCCCACAGTGAACGTTGAACCAACAGTCAGTAGGGCATAGTCCAAAAACTGAGCTAGTGAAGCACGCGTACCCTCGCGTCTAAACTCAGATCTCCAGGGTTGATTTATGCCATCGCAAAAAATCTCGATCAAAGTAATGTCCGGTAAATCTGAGTAATTAGCGAACACTAAAAACTCTCTAATATGTTGTTCCAGTGATCGAGGACCTTGTTTAAGGGCAAACAGGATTCTTGTTGTGTCCATACCTGCTGAATGACCGTCTGAGAAGCTGCTGGATCCTAGTGGGCCGAGTATTCTGTGACGGAGCTGACGAGACGTGAGACATGCGGATCCAAGTGCAAGCTTTTTATTTAAAGGCATGGTCAATACAGGCAGGGTCGGGCAGTAGCAAACAGGTATGGCATGGGCAAGACACAAGAATAATCCAAGGCAAGCGTGGGTCGGAGATCGGCAAACTATTTTTTGAATAGATATGAAGATGTAGATGAATTGAGTTGGACCGTGACGTCACTGAATTCAATAATGAAATGTATGTAAGTGAAAATTGAGTGTTTAATCTTGTAGTTTTGAATTATTGAGTCAATTTTACAATGTGATACTGTAAAGTTCTTTGACATAGCCTGTATTTTTGTAGATGTTATATATAAATAAAGGTGACTTTAGTTGATTTTATATGTTTAAAATGTTTAATTTAAAAAGTGAGTCTGATGTAACACCTGGCACAGTAATTAGTTTGTAGTCTAGACAGGTGTCCACGTGACAAAGTTCACGGCAAGCAAGTTGTGATTTTGATGGTAACGTTTTACTTGGTTCATTTGTGTGCACGTGCATCGGTATTGAAAGAAACACCGACACACATATATTATATATATATAAATATGTAGGCCTATATACTCTTAAAAATAAAGGTGCTTCAAAAGTTTATTAAAGCGATGCCATAGAAGAACCATTTTTGGTTTCACAAAGAACTATTCAGTCAACGGTTGTTTAAAAAAATAGTCTCTTCCTTACCTTTTTATAATGTAAAGAACATTTTTTTTCCATAAAGAACGTTTTGTGAAACAGAAAGGTTCTTTAGTTAAAGGTTGTTTATTGAACTATTTAGACAAAGTGGTTGTTCTATGGCATGGTGAAGCACCTTTTTTTAAGAGTGTATATGATAAAGGATAAAGTTCAGAAGTTTATGTGTGTGTCACTGTTTTTGTAGTGAATATAAAGAGAGTAATGTAGGTAGATGTTTTATATGGTATAATGGATGTAAATAGTAATAAAATAATTTTAGAGCCTGGGGAAAATTGTAAATAAAACTGGTGCGTTTATCAGGGGTCGCCATGCACAGACGATTTTGTAGCGTATACGTTTTACTGTGGATGCACGTACATATGTGACGGAGCTGACGAGACGTGAGACATGCGGATCCAAGTGCAAGCTTTTTATTTAAAGGCATGGTCAATACAGGCAGGGTCGGGCAGTAGCAAACAGGTATGGCATGGGCAAGACACAAGAATAATCCAAGGCAAGCGTGGGTCGGAGATCGGCAAACTAAATCCAGAGGGCAAGGCAGAGAGAGTAAACCAGACAACACGGGCAGGAATCAAACACGGGAAGACAGACTAAGGATACTAGAAAAAACGCTTGGTATGCAGACTGGGCTAACAATACTCGGCAGTGTGTGAGAGGAATTCCATGGTTTATATAGTGTGTGTGTGTGTGTATGTGTGTGATTGGGTGCTGGTGATTGTGAGATGGAAAACAGGTGTGTGCTTGATCATGGTGAACAGCTGTGTGGGTGCAGTGGATGATGGGAAATGTAGTCCTTGAGTGATCTGTGACTGACTGTGTGGTGTGAAAGTCCAGGTGGTGGGTGAGTGACCTCTAGAGGTGAGTGACTGGAAGTTCATGGCTTGGATTCGTGATATAGCCCCCCCCCCCAAGGAGCGGCTTCCAGACGCTCCACACATTATCGCATCCAGGAGGGTGGTGGAGCGGAGGCGGAACAGGGGGAGGGAAGGAGGGCCAGGTCCATGTGCGAGTGGCGAGGCTGTGGAATGTAGCAGGGCTGGAAGCCATGGCGGAGGGGTAGGGCAGGGTAGGGCAGACAGACCCGGAGCCCACCAGAGCAGAACCGACGGGACCAGGACCCACCAGAGCGGAGCAGATGGACCCGGAACCCACCAGGGCGGAACAGACGGGACCAGAGACCACCGCAGGGATGCAGACTGGGCCGGTAGCCCTGCCAGAACCTGCAGGCAGAGGAGAACAACGACAAACAACACAGGGAGAGCAGAGACAGACAACACTGAGAGAACAGAGACAGTCAACACAGGGAAAGCCTTCTCGATCTCAGGGGCCGTGTCAGGGCAGGACAGGAAATCCCAGACGGCCTCCGTAGCCATGACAGGGCCGGACAGGGAATCACTGATGGCCTTCTTAGCCGTGTCAGGACAGGGCGAAAGTTCACAGACGGCCTCCATGGCCGGGGTAGGACAGGGCGAGAGTTCATAGACGGCCTCCATGGCCGGGACAGGACAGGGCGAGAGTTCATAGACGGCCTCCATAGCCGTGACAGGACAGAATGAGAGCTCACAGACGGCCTTCTTAGCCGTGACAGGACAGGGCAAGGGTTCACAGACGGCCTCCATAGCCGTGACAGGACAGGATGAGAGCTCACAGACGGCCTTCTTAGCCGTGACAGGACAGGGCAAGAGTTCACAGACGGCCTCCAAAGCCGTGACAGGACAGGGTGAGAGCTCATAGGAGGATACCACCGACACCTCTGGAGGTTCTGCAGCTAACGCCGCCACCTCTGGAGGTTCTACGGTGGTACCATCACCGGGTGAGAGTATATTGCTGGGCGTCACCACCTTGCAAGGGACTGAGGCGAGCACCACCGCTTGGGGAGGTTCTGCGGCAGATGCCTTCCCCTGGGGCAGTAACGTGGTGGTGTATGTGGCCCAAATGCAACATAGTGCAATCCCCACCCTGGGAAGCGCTTCAGACAGGGTAATCAGTTCATGCACAGGGGGGTCAGAGTGAGTGGATTTGGGGATACCAGCAGTGCGTACAGACACCAGCTGTGCATCCCTCACGTTGGATATCAACCAGATAACTTGAAGGACTGACCTTGAGTCTCTGGGTGGAATAGGTTCTGGCTGAGGAGCTGAGACGTGAAGAGGTTCTGGCTGATCAGCTGTGACGTGGCGTGACTCTGGCTGATCAGCTGTGACGTGGCGTGACTCTGGCTGGTCAGCGGTGACGTGGCGTGACTCTGGCTGGTCAGCTGCGACGTGGCCTGACTCTGGCTGGTCAGCTGCGACGTGGCCTGACTCTGGCTGGTCAGCTGCGACGTGGCCTGACTCTGGCTGGTCAGCTGCGACGTGGCCTGACTCTGGCTGGTCAGCTGCGACGTGGCCTGACTCTGGCTGGTCAGCTGCGACGTGGCCTGACTCTGGCTGGTCAGCTGCGACGTGGCCTGACTCTGGCTGGTCAGCTGCGACGTGGCCTGACTCTGGCTGGTCAGCTGCGACGTGGCCTGACTCTGGCTGGTCAGCTGCGACGTGGCCTGACTCTGGCTGGTCAGCTGCGACGTGGCCTGACTCTGGCTGGTCAGCTGCGACGTGGCCTGACTCTGGCTGGTCTGATGTGACGTGGCGTGACTCTGGCTGGAGAGCTGAGACGTGGACTGACTCTGGCTGATGATCTGAGGCGTGTTGTGGATCTGGCTGTTGAGCTGAGGCGTGATGTGGCTCTGGCTGGTCAACTGTGAGCTGGGTGAGTTCATGACGATCCACAGTGGCTTGGTGTGACTCTGGCTGGAGAGCTGAGACGTGGTGTGACTCTGGCTGGAGAGCTGAGACGTGGTGTGACTCGTGACGATCAACTGTGGCTTGGCTTGACTCACGGAGATCACAGGTGGCTTGGCTTGACTTGTGATGATCAACTGTGCTTTGGCTTGACTCGTGACGATCAATTGTGGCTTGGCTTGACTTGTGACGATCAACTGTGGCTTGGCTTGACTTGTGACGATCAACTGTGGCTTGGCTTGACTCACGGAGATCACTGGTGGCCTGGTTTGACTTGTGATGATAAACTGTGCTTTGGTTTGACCTTTTAACATCGGCTGTGACTTGACTTGGCTTCTTAACATCAGTTGGGACTTGACTCTTTAACAGTAGCGATGATCTGACTTGTCTCTTTAACAGCAGCGGTGACTTGACTTGACTCTTTAACAGCAGCGGTGACTTGACTTGACTCTTTAACAGCAGCGGTGACTTGACTTGACTCTTTAACAGCAGCGGTGACTTGAC
Organism: Aspiorhynchus laticeps; assembly: GCA_023376895.1. NCBI lineage: Eukaryota > Metazoa > Chordata > Actinopteri > Cypriniformes > Cyprinidae > Aspiorhynchus > Aspiorhynchus laticeps. The sequence continues at coordinate 12,523 of JALXFT010004062.1, read as the reverse complement.
TTGACTCTTTAACAGCAGCGGTGACTTGACATGACTCTTTAACAGCAGCGGTGACTTGACTTGGCTTGTGATTGGCAGCAATGACGCTACGGGGTGTTGTTGTTGCCGCCATTTTGTGAGCGTGCTCTAGCGTGGCTGTGTTCACACAATTGGGTGCGGTGTCTCGTTCTTCCGCGACTCCCACAGTGAACGTTGAACCAACAGTCAGTAGGGCATAGTCCAAAAACTGAGCTAGTGAAGCACGCGTACCCTCGCGTCTAAACTCAGATCTCCAGGGTTCATTTATGCCATCGCAAAAAATCTCAATAAGCAAAATGTCCGGCAAATCTGAATAGTTCGCGATGGCTAAAAACTCTCTGATATGTTGCTCCAGTGATCGAGGACCCTGTTTAAGGGCAAACAGAATTCTTGTCGTGTCCATACCTTCTGAATGACCGTCTGAGAAGCTGCTGGATCCTAGTGGGCTGAGTATTCTGTGACGGAGCTGACGAGACGTGAGACATGCGGATCCAAGTGCAAGCTTTTTATTTAAAGGCATGGTCAATACAGGCAGGGTCGGGCAGTAGCAAACAGGTATGGCATGGGCAAGACACAAGAATAATCCAAGGCAAGCGTGGGTCGGAGATCGGCAAACTAAATCCAGAGGGCAAGGCAGAGAGAGTAAACCAGACAACACGGGCAGGAATCAAACACGGGAAGACAGACTAAGGATACTAGGAAAAACGCTTGGTATGCAGACTGGGCTAACAATACTCAGCAGTGTGTGAGAGGAATTCCATGGTTTATATAGTGTGTGTGTGTATGTGTGTGATTGGGTGCTGGTGATTGTGAGATGGAAAACAGGTGTGTGCTTGATCATGGTGAACAGCTGTGTGGGTGCAGTGGATGATGGGAAATGTAGTCCTTGAGTGATCTGTGACTGACTGTGTGGTGTGAAAGTCCATGTGGTGGGTGAGTGACCTCTAGAGGTGAGTGACTGGAAGTTCATGGCTTGGATTCGTGACAACATATAGTATATACATAAATAAATATATGGAAAGTATATGAGTCGTGTTTTATGTCTATTGTTATGAAATAAGGTGTTATTATTTTAAATATTTTTATGGATGCATGTAATGTACTTTGAAATAATATGATGTTTTTTTTGTTATGTTGTTAGTATAAGTAATAATAGCAATAATGATAATAATTGTTTTGTTTGTAACATTTTGCATAGACAAAAACAGTGTTTTTTATGCAACTGTTAATTTTTAGATTTTTGGCTTTTTGGTGGAGACTTGTGGAGAGAAAGTACCGTAAAGACACTGTTAATTAATAAATTTCAAATATAGCCTAATAGATATTTAAAGGCTGTTTTTTGAAAATTAGATTTTTATGCTACACTGTGGCAAAAATATCAATTTTGGTAGCACTTTTTGGCATTTTATTGTTATAGTGTATATCATGAAGGTGGTTACAGACTGATATTTTATATTTAATTTGGTTGATTATATAAGCAATTCATTAAATAATGAGTGATTTGCATAGGCTATTTAATATTTTAGAAAACTTGCAGTGCAGAAAATGTTTGCAATTATCAATAATGAATCAAGTGAGTAAGTAAGGTGGCAAGTATGTTTTTTTAGTTATTTATCTGCGGTGTCTCGTGTTAGTGATTGACCTTTTTTGAAGTGGTCAAGTCAGGTGTCTTTATGTCTGTCTTTTATGCTAATTAGTCTGTCGGGTCTTGTGTGAGTTGTAATGCTGATGGGGTATATAAGCGGTGAGAAATCAGAGTTTGACACACCTGCAAATTGGAAGGGTAATCATGGCATCTCAGGCCAAGAAAATTAAATTAGCGGAGACAGATAGTGTAATTGGATACATTCATAATGTTTCAATTGTGAAAACATCTGCATTGAAGAAAAATAATTTTTTCAATGCTGTGATTCAAATAAGTAGAGACGATTTCTGCGATGTTTAGTGTGGAGAAGCGAAACGTCTTTGTGCGAGCGCAGAACTGCAGGACTGCAGTTAAGCTGAGCTACATTTCGAAAGAGCCCAGTAAGTATTTTATTGTAGGATATGTTGTCGGATTTTCTATTTATCTACAAGTTTTTAAAGATATTTGCTGTTTTGTTTTATTTTGTTAGGTCGTTCTGGTGAAGGTGTGGATATATTGTGTGGTAGACAGACTGATGTGACTGTGGTGACCGACGTGACGTTTGCGTGTCGGGAGCCTCCTTCTAAAAGGACGGTGGCGGAAATCAAAAAAATGTGTGCAAGGCAACATGTAAGTTTTTGTTTTTATATTGTTTAGAGGTGTCCTGAATAGGGTAATATGATGTGTGTTTTATTTTTACTTAGTGTACTTTTTGTTAATATTTTTCTCAGATGCGCTGAGATTACTCGAGCGGAGGTGACCATATCCCGTACCTGCGGCAATTGCAGATGTGCTCAGATGGACTTTCAGTCAAAGAAAAAATTTAATCGGTGCACGAAGTGCAACATGTTGCAGAAGACTGCAATGTTTATGGCCAGTTCTATCGCAAATGTTACTGTGATTGTGGAGAGCTCAGTGTCAGTATTAATAATTCTGTGCTGCACTTGTATTTGAGAAATTGTGGCCTGATTCATCTGCTGCAAGATGCGCAAGATGTGGAAGAGCATCTATCTCTTGGAATGTGGTAGTCTGAAGTTGGACATTCAGAACGACAAAGTGGTTGCTATGGTGAACATATCTAATGAAAGTCCGTCTGCGTCTGAGGAATGCCCTTCTGAATGTCCGGTGCCTGCAACACCTCAAGTGCAGTCCGTGGGTGCAGTAGCTGAAGCGGGGTCGTCGTCTGCAAGGGGTGAGTTGGAGTTGCTGTTTGCAGAAGCTGAAGTGGGGTCTGTGTGCGCGGCAGGTGCAGCAGCGGACGAGGCGGGACAGGAAAGTGAATTGGAGTTTTTGTGTGCAACAGTTGCAGCTGTGGTCTGTGCTGAATCTGAGTCTAACTGAAGTTAAAGTTTATCGATGTTGAAGCACTTCTTGTTGACGTAAGTTTTATTGTTGGATTTATGGCGAAATGTTATATTATGTTTAAATGTAAGTTGCTTTTAAGTGTAAATTATGCTAATGTTCAGACGTAAAGTAATTTGTTTGTTAATTATTATTTTTTTTTGTAATTTTCTGTTTTTAAACTATGTTTTTGTTGCATATGTTTTTGTTGCATTTTTATATGCCTTTTGTTCTGATTGGTATGTTAATAAAGAGTTGTTTTTATAGATCGTTCTTGTGTGATTGACTTTTGTGGACATATTTATATATTTTTTTAAGGTTGTAGCCTATTATAGTTTTTTTTGTGTGAGTGAACATAGGATACTTTAATTTGTCTTATTTTGTCTAGTTTTTTATGATAATACTGTTTAGTTTTTATTTAAATTTTATGTGTAGGGGTAAGCGTTTCGGAAATTCCGTAGAAAAATTATAAACTGTTATAAAATCATAAAATTAAAAATGATAAAAATATAAATGTTATAAGATGTATCGTTAAAGTGCTAAAAATGTAAATGTGGATACCGAGTAAGTTGAAGTTGTAGGCTAGTTCGCATAATCTGTGTAACATTCTAAATTAATTAATCTGTAATTATTTAAAAAGAAAGAAAGAATGTTTTGTATGTTCTGTAAGTTTTTAATATATCATGTGTATTGGTAGATGTTATAAGATTGGCTGTATGGTGGAAGGCCGTTTTATGTGTAGGATGTAGGAAAAAAACGTGAATGTTTGTATATGTTTATTTTATTTCATTTATTTTTTTTGGAAGAAGGGTGCTTCGTCGGAGTTTTGTTTGGTACGCGGGTAAGATAAGAAAAGGCCAAATTGCCTTGTACTTAAGTGGGAGTGTTCGTTTCCGAAATTGTATTTAGCTGAACAAGAAGATTTTTTTGTACTTAAAGAACTAGAAAAGAGATGAATTGTGTCAACATGTAGCCGTCATCGTGTGCTCCAAATCAGAGGACTGATCTCTCATAAATCACTGAAAATCTTGAAATTTTGTTGTGTAATATGTGTTTGTGCATGTGTTCACAAATCATCATGTCTTAAATAATTTTAAATATATACATACAGTGTCCTCCACTAATATTGGCACCCTTGGTAAATATGAGCAAAAGCGGCTGTGAAAATAAATCTGCATTGTTTATCCTTTTTATCTTTTACTCAAAAAATTCACAAAATTCCAACCTATCATTGAAGTAAAACAATTGAAAGTGGGGAGAAAATCTCAAATCTCACTGCAAAAAAATCTAAATGAGTTCTGGAAGGGTTACCACTAATGTGCTTTTGTCATCATAAATAATTTTTTTTTTTTTTTGTATAAGCCCATTTCAGCATGCTCATGTCTCTGGCAACTGATTTATAATGGACAATTGTTGAGTAAGTGTGTTTTTATAGAGGTTTGCAATGGTCAGTGGTGTTTTATTTATATATTCAGGGCTCGCAAAATCTCTAGCCCGACGTTATTGTGTTTTCCAGTCGGGCAACCAAAATGTATCACCGCCCTGCCCGACGGGCTACCTTAAATACAGGGCTCCCACGCAATGTTCCCTCTAAGCTGCGTGTGCGCGGCCGCACACTTCTACATCCGAGGCTGCGCAGAAGAAATAATGTGCCGCTCGCATGCAAAAATTTGTTGGGAAAGCCATTTGATTGAATGCCAGTAAAAGCGAAAGAATCGCAATGCTCGGGTAAACTGCTATAGAGCTGCTGCCGCTATAGAGTTACAACCCCAAATCAGAAAAAGTTGGGACAGTATGGAAAACGCAAATAAAAAAAGAAAGTAGTGATTTCTAAATTTACTTTGACTTGTATTTCATTGCAGACAATATGAACACAAAATATTTCATGTTTTGTCTGGTCAACTTCATGTCATTTGTAAATATACATCCTTTCCTGTCATTCAGACCTGCAACGCATTCCAAAAAAAGTTGGGACAGGAGCAATTTAGGGCTAGTAATGAGGTAAATTGGTTAAATAATGATGTGATTTGAAACAGTTGATGTCAACAGGTGATTGTAATTAAGATTTGGTACAAAAGCAGCATCCAAGAAAGGTCTAGTCCTTTAGGAGCAAAGATGGGCCGAGGATCGCCAGTTTGCCAACAAATATGTGAGAAAATTATTGAAATGTTTAAAAACAATGTTCCTCAAAGAAAGATAGGAAGAGATTTGGATATTTCACCTTCAACAGTGCATAACATAATTAAAAGATTCAAGGAATCTGGAGGAATTTCAGTGCGTAAAGGACAAGGGTGCAAGCCTAAGCTGAACAACCGTGATCTCCGATCCCTCAGGCGGCACTGCATCAAGAATCCTCATTCATCTATAAGCGATATCACCACATGGGCTCAGGACTACTTTGGCAAACCTTTGTCAAGTACCACAATACGTAGTTACATCCACAAATGCCAGTTAAAACTGTACTGTGCCAAAAGGAAGCCCTATGTTAACAGTGTCCAGAAGCGCCGTCGACTTCTCTGGGCTCGGAGGCATCTGGGATGGACCATCACACAGTGGACGCGTGTACTGTGGTCAGATGAATCAGTATTTCAGGTATTTTTTGGGAGGAATGGACGCCGTGTGCTCCAGACCAAAGAAGAAAAGGATCATCCAGACTGTTTCCAGCAACAAGTCCAAAAGCCAGGGTCTGTCATGGTATGGGGTTGTGTCAGTGCCCTTGGCAAAGGTAACTTGCACTTCTGTGATGGCATCATTAATGCTGAAAAGTACATAGAGATTTTGGAGCACAATATGCTGCCTTCAAGAAGACATCTTATCCAGGGATGTCCATGTATATTTCAACAAGACAATGCAAAACCACATTCTGCACACATTACAAAGTCCTGGCTGCGGAGGATGAGGGTACGGGTACTTGACTGGCCTGCCTGCAGTCCCGACCTGTCTCCAATAGAGAATGTGTGGCGCATTTTGAAGCGCAAAATGCGACAACGAAGACCCCGTACTGTTGCCCACCTTAAGACTTGTTTGCAGGAAGAATGGGACAAAATGACACCTGAAACACTTCATCACTTGGTTTCATCAGTCCCTAAACATCTTTTAAGTGTTGTGAAAAGGAATGGCAACATTACAAAGTGGTAAATGCTTTACTGTCCCAACTTTTTTTGGAATGTGTTGCAGGTCTGAATGACAGGAAAGGATGTATATTTACAAATGACATGAAGTTGACCAGACAAAACATGAAATATTTTGTGTTCATATTGTCTGCAATGAAATACAAGTCAAAGTAAATTTAGAAATCACTACTTTCTTTTTTTATTTGTGTTTTCCATACCGTCCCAACTTTTTCTGATTTGGGGTTGTACATGGACAGAGGGGAGGGGGACACGGTCGCATCACAGAGTATGCTGGCCATATTATGCATCAAAGCACATGGCACACAGTGTTCAGAGTAGAACACAGGAAAATATGACAGAAATTACGATAATCGTCTGTATTGCAGTACAAGCTGCGGTTTAGCTGCGCGCGACAAACGCTGCCGGTATGAAAGCACAATGCTCACGCTCTGCATACACACCACTTCTGCGCCGCTCACACTTGCGGTGTGAAACGGGCGTAAGTGTTTACTATTGACTGTTTAAATGCTTTTTGCGTGTCCTGTGTGTGTGTGTGTGTGTGTGTGTGTGTGTGTGTGAGAGAGCGAGAGAGAGGCCTCGTTTACACTGCAGGTCTTGATGCTCAATTCCGATGTGTTGCATATATCCGATTTTTTTGGCTGTCCGTTTACACGTTCTTTCAATTGTGACCCATATCCAATTCATGTGTTAACACTTGCCATACCATCTGAAACATCACGCATGCGTGGTTGTCATTTAGCACCTCCACACGTGCTTCCTCCCGAGAATAATGTGACCTGTGCTGACAAAACCAGTCCAGCAAATTAGAAAAATTTGTTATTTTTGTTTTTATTTTCACATTCTCCATTAAAAGACCTTCAAAAAATGTATGATTTTTTTTGGACAAAAAAAATGACTGCTATACACGTTTAAAGTCGATATCAGCAAGGTTGATTATGAGAAAGATTAAAGTTTTCCTCCAGTTCTTTTCTTATTAATAATTAGGCTACTATATTAATAATCACAATATAGCTGTTTTTTTATTTTATCTTTCCTATTATAAATAAGAACAGATGCAAAAAACAACAACAACAAAAAAGAGCATAGGAACAAATAGTCTAGAAAGAAACAAATAATGCATTACCTTTATCATTTTGCATCTAAACAAAAGCATTCATATAGCCGGCGAAAAACAAATTATCAAATGTAAAAATCACTTCAGTGTGTTCATTACAAATAAATTGATTATTAAAACTACAAAAAGCAGTTCAATGAAGTGCTACGAGTGATTCCCTCTTTTCTTTTATTGATAGATAACATTGAGACAGACGGCCTACTGTAATGCACAAATCATATAAAGTTACACATCAAATGTTTTTCCCCATCAGTTCCCCAAGCGTTCACTTAAAACAGAACAGATTATGTTTGCGGGAATACTGAAATACTGTAATTCTGTGTATTTATCAGGATCGCGCGCCGTCAGAAGCGCCGTTATGCGTGCTCTTCAGATGACAGTCAGCACGAGAAGGGAGCGGAGAAAAGGTAATCCTCTCAGAAAATATACAATTAAAGATAGTTTTAGATATTTAATTACTATTTGGAGCATTGGGATAGCTAAACGAGGGCTTAATGAACTAATTGGTGTGAAAACCTCAAAATCTATATTTTTCACGTTTTTTTTTGTTTTTTTTTGCCTGTAACGTTAGCTCAAAATAGCCCGTGCGCATTTACACAAATTTTGCCAGCAGGCATGAGTCCCACATAATGTCATTAAACCGCGGAGAAGTACCAAATTGTCAAGTTTTAATGATGTACAGAACGCGATGCCTCAGAAAATCCGATCTGCCTGTTTACATGACAGTCACATTGGCACACATCCGATTTATATCCGATTCATTTCCACATATGAATGAGGCCCGAATCCGATCTCGCTATATCCGAATGCATGCGTCTTTTTCCTGTTTACACTGTCATAGAACAGATCCGATCTGTGTCACATATGAGCAAAAAAAAATGTTTTTTTTTAATTGTCACATTTAACTGACAGTGTAAACGAGGCCTATGACAGTCAGCAGAAGTGAGAAAAAAGTATTTATAACATTTTAAACATGGATATTTTTCTTACAAAAAGACATGGATTCGCTGCAGGAGGCCTTTATTCACCCCCCGGAGCTGTGCGAGGCATGTTTTATTATGGAAGTGCGCGCTTTATTTGACTACTTTTGGACTTGTTGATCAGAAACACCCGCCTACTCCTATTCTAACGCTTGGAAAAGCAAGGATAATTTTTAATATAATTCCGATTGGATTCGTCTGAAAGAAGAACGTCATATACACCTAGGATGCTTTGAGGGTGAGTAAAAAACATGGGCTAATTTAAATTTTGGGGTGAACTAACTTTAATAAACTAATTTTTGTGAAAACCTCAAATTCAATATTTTTCACTTCTTTTGCCTGTTACTCGAAATCAGCCCGTGCGCATTCCGACTCATTTTGCCAGCACGGGTCACATTTATAATTTTTACACACTTGATATAGACTCATGCCCTCCATTGAATCAAAAACAATGTCTCTTGAAATCTTTGAGGTGGCTGAAGATTTCTCCATTTATAAAACAGTCTTGGGTATCACCACACTTGGAACGTGATCCATTGCATTCAGGACAGTTTGTAATGATAAAACAGTCCAGTCTTCTTTACTCAGTGTCTCTTTTTTTAACAGAAGATGAATTGTCCTTGTTGATCTTATGCCCAGTTTCTGTGCAAAGGCAGTATTATTGTCCAGAGTCTTACCAGCCACTTCCATTAGGCTCTTCATTTTCACAATCTTAGCATGTCATCAAAACCTGTTTTAACCAAGGTGTTGTATCATCACGTGCACCGTTAATCAGAGGTTCTTCTAAAAAACAGTGTAAAGACTTGTAGGGCAAGGATCTCATGCTTTCATAAAAAGGAGAAATGCACCTCAAATTGAATTTAGTGCAGTCCGTCCAGAAAAGGTTTTTCCCAAACCCCACCCACCAACCTTACTTAAAACGTTAATCCAGTCAATGATACATTTAACTTGTATAAAAATTTCTGAACAAACTGTAACCTAAAGGCTGCTTTTCTACTCTTAAGGTCTACAATGCCTTGACCACCTTCTTCTTTTAAAAGATATAACGCAGCCCTAGGTACTTTATTTTTCAAGAATCCCAAAAGGAGGCTCTAAAACCGATAATCTGTGCCACAGCGAGGAGGCTACAAGATTATTAATAATTAGAGCCCTTCCCCTAAAAGACATTTTAGGCAATAGCCATTTCCACCTTTCTAATCTTCCCTCAACATTTTCACACACATTCTCCCAGTTTTTCTGATTGGTTGATTCATCGCTCCAGGAAGATTCCAAGGTATTTTAAACCACACTGGGACCAGCTCAATCCGCCTGGCAAAACCATTTTCTCCTCTTTCCATTGTCCAACTAAGCATGCTGCAGTTTTGGCTCAATTTACTTTTGCAGAAGAAAATGTTCCATAACTATTAAGAATGTCAACTAACTTATCAATTTCATTCTGCCCACTAATTGAAACCATTATATCTTCAGCATATGCTGACAATTTTATCGGTGGAAAGAAGTTTTCACATATAAAACCATCTAACTCTACTCTAATTCTACTTAACACTGTTTCTAAAGCTATCAAATACAGCATGCCTGAAAAGGCACAGCCTTGTCTTACATCTCTCTGAATTTTAAAAGGACTACATAAGCCACCGTTGACTTTCAGTATACTTTCAATGTCACAATAGGGCACTTTAATCATAACATAGATTTATAGATGCTTTCTCCAGAAGTAATTAATTTTGACAATTTTTGAGAAACGCATAATGCATTACAATTTAAATATTGCCATTACATTTTAGTTGACTAAATCGACTGTAAATTTAGTGAACTAAAATATTATATGCAGTTGACCAAGTAGACAAAAAAAAATTAAGATGACTAAATGGTATTTTAGTCAAAAGGCTATGACTAAAACTAAATCAAAATTTGCTGTCAAAATTAACACTGCATACTTCAAGTACTTTAATGATATTAAAATTAATTACTTCAGTGTGAATTCCCGTGAGACTATTAAACTTTGTTTATAGGTGAAACGCAGATGAAACACTGAGCAAGTAAAAGGATTGGTTACACTTTATTTTGATAGTCCACTTTAGACATTCTACTAACTATAAGTAACTTAGCAACTAGATGTCAACTAATTCTCATTAATTAGCAACTACATGTCAACTAACTCTCAGAGTAGATTGTTAGGGTAGGTTTAGGTTTAGTAGAATAAGTTGACATTTACTTGCAAAGTTTCTGATAGTCAGTTGTGGACCCATCAAAATAAAGTGTTAGAAGATATTAAGCAGACAGTCTACTAATGCTCTAATGACTGCTAGTTGACATGTAGTTGCAGAGTTACTTACTGTTAGTAGAATGTCTAAAGTGGACTATCGAAATAAAGTGTTACCAAAGGCTTTTCCCCAGTATGAATTATCATTCGACTCTCAAGGCTTCCTTTACAAGTGAAAGTGTTTCTGCACTAAGGACAGATGAAAGACTATTCTGAAGTGTGTTTACTTACATGCACATTAAAGTTTCTTTTCTCACTAAAACTCTTTCCACAATGAGAGCAGCTGAAAGGCTTTATTCCAGTATGAATTTTCATGTGAGATTTAAGGTATCTTTCACATATGAAACTCTTTCCACACTGAGAGCAGACGAAAGGCTTTATTCCAGCATGAATTAACATGTGATTCTTCAGGTTTCCTTTACATGTATAAGTCTTTCCACACTGAGAGCAGGTGAAAGGCTTTTTTCGAGCATGAACAATCATCACGTGTGCGTCAAGGCTTCTTTTCTGTTTGAAAGTGTTTCCACATTCAGAGCAGGTGAAAGGCTTTAATCCACTGTGAATCCTCATGTGAGTCGTAAGGTATTTCTTGCAATTGAATGTCTTTCCACACTCAGAGCAGCTGAAAGGCCTTTTGACTTCTGTTATTTGAATGCTGTTTTCAGTTTTGGAGCAACTCCCTGATGTTTCTCTAGTGGTGACATCATGAGCTTTCTGATCCTGATGCTTCTCCTCCGCTTCATTCAGATCTTGTTCTTCTTTCACTTTCATCAGGCCTAGAATGAAAACATTAAAGTGATGAAAATCAAGTGGGACATTTGGAGAACCAAAAGGAAACTAGAAGGTAAAGTTCGTAAACTAACTTTGATGTTGGCTTGGCGAAAAGCAGCTTCATCAGCCTTGGGGCAAAAGAGCCAGAGTACTTGTGCGTTCAGCGTTCTTGAGCTGCCCCGCTGGAAAAAAAAAAACGTACAACAGTATTTTTCTATGGACCCTTGCTATTTTCTATCCTAATAAAATGCCTACTAAGCTATGACAACAGCTTGGACAGAGTTGCTAGCTGGATGTGAAATAAGTCATGCCTTTTATTGTTTTCCTGTTTGTTATTTGAAAGTCCTGTCACCGAAGCGTTGTGGACAACGACACAGAAGGTACCTGAAACAATACGGTTTAACTCAAGGCCATCGTCTGGGTCCAAGCACAATGGTGTGTGTAGATGATGTAAATGTCTCTTTTCAAGTAAATTATGAAAAATTCGTAAACGAAATTTTTAGATATCATGTATTTTGAATTAATCTTGTTTGTGTTTCTCAAGAGAAGTGAGGATGAATGCGGTCTGGAGCGAGGTCAGAGCTGCGGGTTGCTCCGCAGTTAGAGAAAAAAACATCTCATAAGCACTCATGTTATTATGATCTTCTATATGTTCTGTGTTCGATGCTGGAATGTTTTGATTTATAAGGCTGTAAACACATGGAAATGATATAGTTTGTTCTGTGTATTTCTCCTTTCAAACGCGGACGGCAGCTGCCACGATTACAGCTGTCAGTAAAACATTAAAAAACAGCTCACATGCACTCAAATTAGCTTTGCTCTATGTTCTAATACATGTTTTATGATCAGTCGCTGGTGTGCTTTGACTGAAAAGGCAGAAAGAAGCGCAAATAAACAAGTTTACGAGGAAACTGCAGTGAGCTCGTGATGTCTAAGCTCCGGGAGCCAGCGACACACACTGACTTCAGTCTCACACTAAAACACAAATACCTGCATTTAGCTCTTGTTGTGTTCTGCTGGATATATTGCATGCTGTCGCTGGAATATTTTAATCTAAAAATCTGTAAAACAACTGCAAAAGCTGTAGTTTGTCTGAGCATGTACGGACTGCACTGCTAATCATTGTGCTGAGAGTTCGCTGGTGTTTAACACTGTTCTCTGGCCAGACACCTAATTTATTAATGAGGATGACCCATAATAATCAGATAAGTTGGTTTAGCTTGTCAGTTTGAATGAAATCGATGTATTTATTTGTATTTCTAACCGATCTAAAAGTGA
>JALXFT010001853.1:0-89153 GCA_023376895.1 Aspiorhynchus laticeps | reverse complement strand
GGGAGGGCAGAGCCAGAGATGCACTCAGCTAAGCGCACGACTCTCTGCAGAGCTTTGCAGTCCTGATTTGTGGCGTTACTGTACCACACTGAGATGCACTGAGTCAATACACTTTCTATGGCCCCTGAATAGAAAGTTTTCAGGATTGCTGGTGAGACCCTGAATTTCCTCAGCTGTCGCAGATGGTACAGTCTTTGCCTGGCTTTCTTAACCTGTGTTTGAATGTGTGCAGTCCAAGTCAGGTCCTCGGAGATGTTTACACCGAGGTACTTGAAGCTGCTCACCCTCTCCACAGGGGTCCTGCTGATCATAGGATCATAGAGGAGTGTAGGGCCGCTGCTGTCTCTTCCTGAAGTCTACAATCAGCTCTTTAGTTTTGCTCACGTTCAGAGAGAGACAGTTGTCCTGGCACCATGATGTAAGTCTCTCTACCTCACCCAAGTATGCGGTCGCATCATTGTTGGAAATGAGGCCCAGAACCACAGTATCATCAGCAAATTTAACAATAGAAGTGGAGCTGTGATAGGACACACAGTCGTGTGTGTAGAGAGAGTAGAGCAGGGGGCTCAGGACACAGTCCTGCGGGGCTCCTACGTTCAGGGTGATGGAGTTGGAGGTGAACTGGCCCATTTTCACCACTTGTGGTCTGCCGGTGAGGAAGTCTTGGATCCAGTCACAGAGTGTAGTGTTTAGGCCGAGGTCTGAGAGTTTGACAGCTAGCTTGGTGGGGACTATAGTACTGTTCCTGTGGCTCAGTGGTAGAGCATTGCGTTAGCAGCGCAAAGGTTGTGGGTTCGATTCCCAGGGAACACACATAGTGATAAAACATGTATATCCTGAATGCACTGTAAGTCGCTTTGGATAAAAGCGTCTGCTAAATGCATAAATGTAAATGTAAATGTATTGGAAGCTGAGCTATAGTCAATGAATAGCAGTCTGACATAGTTGCCATTTTTGCTATCAATATGTGTGAGGGAAGAGTGGAGTACCTGAGAGATGGCATCATCAGTAGACCTATTTGGGCGATAGGCAAACTGAAGAGGGTCCAAGGTAGCAGGGATGGAGGAGCATATGTGTTTCTTTAAAAGTCTCTCAAAAACCTTCATGACTGTTGATGTGAGGGCAACTGGACTATAGTCATTCAGGCAAGAGGGTTTACTGTTCTTAGGCACAGGGATGATGACAGATTTCTTAAATGAGGTGGGAATCACAGAGGTAGCAAGGGACTCATTAAAGATGGAAGGAAACAAACCAGCAAGCTGATCGGCGCATTAGAACCAGTAATCCCATCAGGTCCAGCCGCTTTCCTGATGTTCACTCTCTTCAGTGCTCTCCGAACCTCGTCCTCCGACACGGTGATCACGTGATTCTCGCTTCTCTGCCTGCTGCTTCCTGACGTGCTGCTCGGCAGAGCCGCGCTGTCGCCATTGGATTCAAAGCGGCCGTAGAAGGTGTTTAATTCGTCGGCCAGTAACGGATCTGCTCTCACCTCCGCGGAGGATTTGTTTCCAAAGGCACAGATGGTCCTTAGTCTCTGCACATGCGTCGAGAGTCATTGAGCTGAAAATGAGACTCAATTCTCTCTTTGTATTGATGTTTGGCGGCTCTTACAGCTCGTCTGAGTGCATAACATGACAAAAGAGCCTCGTTGTATGTGGCAGTGCGTTTTTTAACCGCTTCATGGATTGTTCTGTCCACCCACAGTTTCTGATTAGGGAAGGTCCTTACTGTTATTGTTTCTGTAGCTTGTTCGGTAAGTGTGTTTACAAAGCTCACTGCTACATCCGTGAACTCACTGACGTCAGATGAGCTCACCCTGAACATGTCCCAGTCGACGTCATCAAGAGCCGCCTGCAGCATAGCTTCCGAGTGGGAGGACCAACGCGTCACTTCCCTCTTCACCGGGGGTTCCTGTGCGAGCCTTTGTTTATATTCGGTGTGTGAGGAAAATGGCGGCATGGTCCGATTTGCCAAAAGCCGGAAGTGAGCGGGCTTTGTAGGCATTCTTAAACTGAGAGTAGCAATGATCCAGTGTATTCGGTCCTCTAGTTGGACAGGATACATGCTGGTGAAAGTTCGGCATGACCTGCCTGAGGTTGGCTTTGTTAAAATCCCCCGCTATGATAAAAGCAGCGTCAGGATGTTTGTTAATGTAGCCGCTGATCACATCGTGAAGTTTAGACAAAGCCAAGCCGGTGTCTGCCTAAGGTGGAATGTAAGCAGCAGTAGCGATGACCGAGGTGAACTCATGGGGTAGATAGAATGGGCAGCAAATTATGGATAAATGTTCCAGGTGAGGTGAGCAGGATTGCGACAGAGAGGAGATATTCCTAGGGTCACACCATTTCTTGTTAGTCATGAAACACACTCCTCCACCTTTGGATTTACCGGCCTCTGCTGTTCTGTCCATCCGTAAAACAGAAAAGTTGTCAGGCGGCGTTACAGCATTGTCCGGAACCGAGGGCGTGAGCCATGTTTCAGTCAAACAGATGATGTTACAGTCCCTTATGTCCCGTTGGAAACTTATCCTGGCTCTAAGATCGTCCATCTTATTCTCCAAGGATTGGACATTAGCGAGCAGAATGCTCGGTAAAGGAGGACTGTGAGCCCTTTTCCTCAATCTGTTGTGAATACCCGCACTATTTCCACGGTGTTTCTTGTTCCGTCTCCTGTGGTCTTTGTTCTCCGCGTTCCGAAAAATCTCAAGAGGCCACGATGGATTCGGTGATAAAGTGTCCTGAACCAGGTTAGTGAAGCGGTTTCCAATGTCCAAGAGTGTACTTTTGTCATAGGTGATCAGTGCAGACGTTATGTGTGTAAAAAGAGAAATCAAAAGTAAGTAAAAAAGTAAATAAAAGCACAGTCTTAGTGGAGCGACCTGGACGGCTGCCGAACATAGCAGCGCCATCTTGGTTGGCCATCACAGTGCAGGCCATCACAGTGTCTATTATTACAGACACTGTGCTATCCACCTCTGGTCTGGTTTAATTACTTGACAGAACTGCTTGGGGAGAAAACTCACCCAATTAACTTCTGGAGGCCTCAGGTTAATGTCTGGTGATGGTGTGTGAGGTGCACATTGTGGAGCTCCTTGCTGCTCTTCAGTGTATGCAGTTGATTGTGCCAATGATGTTGTGGGAGACTATGTAGGTGGATCCACAGATATTCTGCCTTGGTCAGCAAGACTAGTCAAAAGATGATTATTTTCAATGTGGTGAAGCAGTCTAAACCGCCCCCAGACTTTTGCACCACACTGGTCACAACACTCTTGGACATGGTTGTCCAACAGGTGTTCAGTGAAACCCTCCACATCAACATCTTCGCTACAAAGAGCACACTTAGGGTGTACTCACACTAGGCAGGGTTGCCTTGAACCGAGCGCGATTGTCCCCCACTCCCCCACTGGCCTGCACTCACATTGCACTTTACGTTCCAGGCCGGAGCACGCTTTATGGTATGGGCACGGTTCAATATGTCTAGTGTGAGTACACCCTTAATTGAACTATTGCTCTGTGGGACAGGTCTTGCGTCCGCACTGCTCGATGGTCCTGCCTGTATGCCTGCACTGTCTGATGAGCTGACTGAAAAGTGTTAGTGTTTTCCCTTGGACAAAATACTAAAATATTATTACAAAATAATAAAAATATTACCAGTAAAGTTAAGCAACATTATTTTTATTCCTATAAAGCTGCATCAGTTGGTACACAAACATCTAGTGCCTCTAAATTATCAACAATCAAAACTTTGCTGAAAAACCTGCTGTACACAATAACTAGATACCTCCGGTCGTCTCATTGATAGTTTTTTTTTTTTTAAAGTAAAAGGGCCTTTTACTAGGGGGCCTTAACCTTGCAGTCATTCACTTGCAGAACTTGCAGTCCATGATACTGTAAAATATATTACAGATGTTTGTTGACTCTCTGTACTAATTTTTCTCTTAAAGTCCCAAAAATAAGAGAGCTTGAGTCTGTAGCTTCCGACTTGGGGATAGACTTTCGCATGATAAGAAAAGTGTTTGCGTGCACTGGCTGTCCTCATCCTGCACATCTGTAACAGCTCTTTGGGAAAGCTATCCAGCATTGGTTAAACTCTTTGAAGAGTTGAGTGAAAACAAATCAAGATCTGCAACTGAGAGGGCCAGATGTAGGGGGTTTCATGCTAAAATGACACAGTGGCTTTTTTTGGTGGAGATGTCATTAATAAAAATGTGCTGGAGACCTGCAGGCCTCATCCCTGTTTCTTCAGAGGAGAGATGCCACAGGTATCAGAGCTAATTCTGAAGTGGGCGTTGGACTGAGACACTGCAGTCTAAGAGAAAAGCTGATGGTGTGAACGCAAAATGAAAATGAAAGTTTCCACACAGTCAGGGGTGTACCTGTGTCTCAACAAAATGACGGAGACCATCAGAATCACAATTGGAATCAGAAAGAGCTTTATTGCCAAGTGTGTTTGCACACACAAGGAATTTGTCTTGGTGTTAGGAGCTTCCAGTACAGAAAGTACAAACAGACAACAGTGTAAACAGAGACAACATATAATTAAGGTAATAAAGAACACTAATAATGAAGAGAATAGGCAATAATTAAGAATAACAATAGTAATAAGAAATAAAAATATAAAGAAAGAAAAATGTCCATAGACAGAACTGTGAATGTGCATGCGTCCTATGTACAGATGAAGGTTTGATGAGTTATTTACAGATGTACAGTACCGGGGTGTGTTATGTGTTGTTCAGGTGGGATACGGCCTGGGGAAAAAACTATTCTTGTGTCTGGCTGTTTTTGTGCTCAGTGATCTGTAGCGCCGGCCAGAGGGCAACAGTACAAAGAGAGAGTGAGCTGGGTGTGAGGGGTCCAGAGTGACTTTCTTAGCCCTTTTCCTCACTCTGGAGGTGTAAAGTTCTTGGAGGCTGGGCAGAGGGGCACCGATAATCCTCTCAGCAGTCCTGACTGTCCGTTGTAGTCTTCTGATGTCTGTTTTGGTAGCTGAACCAAACCAAACAGTTATAGAAGAACATAGGACAGACTTGATGATGGCAGAGTAGAACTGTATCAGCAGCTCCTGAGGCAGGTTGAACTTCCTTAGCTGGCGGAGGAAATACAGCCTCTGCTGGGCCTTTTTCGCAAATAGATTCAATGTGATTGTCCCACTTCAGGTCCCGAGAGATGGTGGTTCCCAGGAACCTGAATGACTCCACTGCAGTCACAGTGCTGTTCCTTCTGAAGTCCACTACCATCTCCACAGTTTTGAGTGTTTAACTCCAGGTTGTTAAGACTGCACCAGACAGCCAGCTGCTCAACCTCCTGTCTGTAAGCAGACTCGTCACCATCCTTGATGAGGCCAATGACTGTAGTGTCATCTGCAAACTTCAGGAGCTTGACAGAGGGGTCCTTTGAAGTGCAGTCATTTGTGTAGAGGGAGAAGAGCAGTGGGGAGAGAACGCAACCCTGAGGGGCGCCAGTGCTGATGGTGAGAGTCCTGGATGTGAGTTTGCCCAGCCTCACTAGCTGCTGCCTGTCTGTCAGGAAGCTGGTGATCCACTGACAGTTGGAGGTGGGCACAGAGAGCTGTGTCAGTTTATCTGAGAGAAGGTCAGGCATGATGGTATTGAAGGCCGAGCTGAAGTCCACAAATAAGATCCTTGCGTAATTCCCAGGTTTGTCGAGGTGTTGCAGGATGTAATGCAGTCCCATATTGACAGCGTCATCCACAGACGTGTTTGCTCTGTAAGCAAACTGAAGAGGATCCAGCAAGGGTCTAGTGATGTCCTTCAGGTAGGCCAGGACCAGTCTCTCAAGTGACTTCATGACCACAGACGCGAGTGCGACAGGTCTGTAGTCATTAAATCCAGTGATTTTGGGCTTTTTGGGGACGGGAATGATGGTGGAGCGTTTGAAGCAGCAGGGAACTTCACACAGCTCCAGAGATCTGTTGAAGATCTGTGTAAAGATGGGGGCCAGTTGGTCAGCACAGACTTTTAGACAGGCAGGTGAAATACCGTCTGGTCCTGAAGCTTTCCTAGATTTCTGTTTTCTGAAGACCCGGTTCACATCCTCTACACAGACTTTAAACGTAGGTAGAATGGTGGGGGAGGGAGCTGGAAAATATCTGCACATACACATTCACGAGAATGAATGAGGAAAACTCTCGGGGCGAATAGAACAGTTTACAGTTTATGTAGAGGGCCTCCAAATTAGGAGAACACATCTTCTTCAGAGTTGTTACATCTGAACACCAACCTTCATTTATGTAGAAACATAGTCCACCACCTCTCGTTTTCCGCGTTAGCTCCGTGATGCGATCTGATCTGAACAGCTGATAGCCCGGCAAATGAAGCGCGTTATCCGGGATGGTTTCACTCAGCCAGGTTTCAGTGAAGCACAATGCAGCAGAGTTTGAAAAGTCCTTGTTTGTGCTGGTAAGGAAAAGTAGTTCAACCGTTTTGTTAGGAAGGGATCGGAGATTCGCCAGATGAATGCTTGGGAGCGCAGTTCGGAAGCCACGTTCGCAGAGCTTAACCAGCGCGCTTCCCTCTTTTCCGTCTGAGCGTGCGTTTGACTAGGACCGCTGCCCCTCCGACCAAAACATCCAACAAAGCGTCTGAATACTCAAAAACCGGAAAGAAATTGTCCGGTGTGTGTTGCCTTATGTCCAGTAGTTCGTCTCTGGTAAAACTGATAGAAATAGATTGACTAAACACAGAACAAACAAACAAACAAACAAAAACATTAAAAGAACGGAGCGTTCCACACCACAGCAGCCATACGCGGCGCCATCTTGAACCAAGCATCATACCATAGAAGTAGAACCATAGAAGGCAGAGGTAATTCATGAACGATTTTTCGTTTCCCTGGGTGACAACATTGAGCACAGGCTGGATGACAATGTAATTATTTTGGCTCTAAATCTGTCAAATTGGCAATTCGATGAAGACAAGCGCATCCTATATCGAGATGACAAACTCTTGCTTTTGAGGCCGCATCCAGTCCCATTCTCCTCAAGGAATTCCATGAATTTAAGTGTCATGGTGTCACAGGAGAGAATCTGCGCAAAGTGCTCACTACTGTCTCCATGCTTCCAATTTCAACAGCTGAGTTTGAATGTGAATTAAGTGCCATGAACCATATTTTTATCGATGGTCAGGCGTGTACTGGCCATAGGGAGCACCAGGACTTTCCCGGTGGGTCGGTCGAGCAGTGGGCAGTTTTGGAGTTCTCCCCCCTCCCATATAAAGCTCTGTTTTTAAAATGCAGCACATCGGTAACTGCAAAAGGCAAATACTCCAAATGTGTGATGAAATGGTGTTACCCGATTAAACCATGCATCCACCAGCCGTGCATGAAAACAGACCAAACATGCACTGTGCTTCTGCGGCTCTATCAAGTGATAAACTGAAGTCGCTTGATCCATTCAGATGTCTCAGAATTTGATGTTATACAGTTTTCTGTTATACATAAAATGGTACTGTTATTACTTTTATTAAATATTTGGAAATATAAAATCATTTTCATGGAGGTGGTTTTCATAATTTCTGCATGTTTACACTATTTTTATTAAAAATTATACAGCTTATTACTAATTACTTATTTTAGAAACCATAGCAAGGAGCATAATAAGGAGCACATTGTGCTGTGCAGTAATATCACTCTGTACGAGTAATTAAAAAAATGATTTTTGATTTTAAATGATTAAGTTTCAAAATATTTTATTAAATTTCAAAATTACTACAAAAAAGCTGCAAGAAATTGTTTCATAGAATATATATATATATATATATATATATATATATATATATAAATAAAAGGTCCACTTTGCCTTGTGATCTGTTCATAAATAAAATGTTTCAACATTTATATATATATATATACACATATACATACAGTGTGTGCAGAATTATTAGGCAAGTTGATATTCTGGTTATATTTTTTTCCAAGAACATTTTACCAATTCCAAACCACATCAATATTAATAACTACTATTGATTTTGTTTTTAATAATTTATAAGAGATATATAATTGTCCATGAAGGCTGAAAGTCAAAAACTCCTTATTTCAGGTGTGCAGAATTATTAGGCAGGTTTTGTTTTACAGATAAAATGAGCCAAAAAAGACATTGAACTCAAGAATAAAAGTAAAAAAAGTATCAAATGCCCATGAGAAGGATGCAATACTAATGCAGTAATACAATTAGCAAAGTTAAGGCATGACCATCGGGCAGCGAAATGCTCATTGGATCAGCACGGAAAAGACACGTTAACTGCAAAAGAATTAAGAATTAATGTGAAGAATTAGGTGAGAAACCATCAGGAACCATTTAATCTCCAGCACCATCATTTTCCAGAGCTGCAACCTTCCTGGAGTCTCCAGAAGTGGAATGTGTCAGGTTCTCAGAGACTTTGCTTGGGTAAAAAATTCTTTAAAATGTCCCTCACTTAATAAGAATAACATGCTGAAATGTTGTGAAATACATGAAGACTGATTTTTTTATAAGCATTATGGACAGATAAGTTGAGAGTGTAGCAAATTATGCTCAAAGTGAGATGAACATAATTAATCATAACGGGTTGTTATCAATTATATATTCATCGTCAGGAATTAACTGTAGCATTAATAGTACAATAAAATGATTTGTTCGTCCGCAGTACGGACAGTTTTAATCGTCTATTGACTCTAAGGAAAATTATTTCTCTGGCCACGAAAAATGAATTTCCTTATTAATACATTGCTCACAGAGCATGTAACAAAACCGGAACGTTGAAGTGACCTTCTGTGAGCGGCAGACACAGACAACCAAGTGTGAATACATATGGATGTTTATTAGACTATACTACAGGGGAACATGTAACATTGAACTAAACACAAACATACACACATTAAACATAGATGCCAACGCAAGGAAAGCATGGAGAGAGAGAGAGAGAGAGAGAGAGAGAGAGAGAGAGCGCGCTCGCGCGCAAGAGCGAGCATAATGGCAGGATTTGCACATCAGCTAAACACAACCTGTTAGAACCATCAAAGAATTACATCACCTTAATTAAAAGGGGTCGAAGCCTAAAAGCGCATCTAAATAGTTAACAAGCGGTTACTTGCATATTGGTTTTGTTGGTGCTGAGTAAAGTGTCCTGGTGCATGTATAATGCATAGATTCTTGATGAATTCCTTTAGGAGTGAAAGCTTCGTCATTCCAGCCACGGGTTGATTGGTCCGAAGTTAAATCGCCAAAGTTACTGAACTCAAAACTGCCAGAAGCTCGGACTCCCCCCAAAAGGGGAGTCGCGAGTTTTCCATGGTGATGTGTGTCTCCAGGGCCCCGAATGTAAAGAGAAGAACCTCTTTTGGGTGTGGGAGAAGTTTTATCTGGTTTCCCCTGTAACACCCATTTTGGTTAGTTTGACCAATAACAAGGTGCATAGTTTCAGCGGGAAAGCATTTATTTGTCCCCTTTGACACCTCATTTGCATGTTTTATGACTAGTGAAGAATCTGTGTAGTTTTGCTCACAGTACAGTAAAACTAGTATGATGCATTTCAAGATCACATAGTATACATCATTGTTTTAGGAATAAAGAGCAGATCATTTTGATATCAAGAAAGAAACATGTCGACAATATTAAACCAGAGATGCATTCTTACACCTGAATATGAGCATTTAGAGCTTAACTAATACAGATAACGAGTGGTGACTAGACTAATATACTAAGGAAACAAACAAACAACACATGCATATACCAGATACATTTGTAACTGATTGATTATAGTCTAAATAAAGGAAATGTCTCTATGCCTGTGTGTTATGTGTGTTGTAATCGTGGGGGGTAGTCCACTGGTCAGCCTGGTACCGTTGGTGTTACGGGGCGAACGAGACGTGAGACATGCGGATCCATATGCAAGGCTTTATTTTGAGACATGGTCAAAACACAGGCAGGGTCGGACAGTGGCAAACAGGTATAATACAGACAAGGCAGAGAGTAATCCTAGGGCAAGCGTGGGTCGACGATCGGCGAACAATATCCAACAGGGGCAAGGCAAAGAGAGATAATCCCGGTACACAGCAATAATCCAAACGAGGTGCAAACAGAGTCTGAATGGTAAGGCAAAGAGTTAATCCAGGAAACACGGGCAGGTATCAAACATGGGAAAACTAACAAGGCAAAACTATGATGACTACTACAAAAGGCTCTGTAAGGTAGCTATCGGCTAGGGTAGCGATATGCGCATACAATACTCGGCAATCACAGAGAGAAAGTCCAAGGCTTATAAAGAGTGTGCAAATGGGAATCAGCTGTGTGTGATCAGTGCGATCAGTTGTGTGTGCGTCGTCAGTGCAATGGATGATGGGAAATGTAGTCTTTGGGTGATATGTAACTGTCTGTGTGGTGTGAAAGTCAATGTGATGGAGGAGTGACCTCTGGTGGTGAGTGAACAGAAGTTCATGGCCAGGATTTGTGACAGTTGGTGCCTGGTACCGAGGGTCATTTAGTTCTCTTTGGGAATGTATTTGAAGTCTGATGTAGAGAACAGAGTTGATTGGTTTAGCCTCTTCTTGATAGTGGGGGGACAACCATTGGCAATTAAGCACCCATATAATGGTAGGATGTGGGGCCAGGTCCGTGAGTAATATGCAAATGTCAAAAGGATAAAAGGGTCTCTTAAGCCATAAAGTGTAAACAACCATCAATGATCCTAAGCAGATGCTACAAGAGTGACTCTTGAAGGACCAGCATCACATCCTCTTGTGCCACTGTTTGAAGAATTTATCTTCCAGAATCTGGCAGTAAGTTTTAGGAGATCATTTTTAATCAATTCTGCAAGACAGACTTTTCAGGATTGGAGATTATCTAAAATGATCTATTTTACTATTATTATTACATTTAGATACTTAATTTCTATATTCTAAATATTTGAAGCAGAAATCTAAGAAAGCTTCAGGCCCAGATGGTGTTTAACCTGCCTGTTTAAAAGTGTGCACTGACCAAATGGCCCCCATCTTCACACAGATCTCTGGAGCTGTGTGAAGTTTCCTGCTGCTTCAAACGCGCCACCATCATTCCAGTCCCCAAAATGCCCAAAATCACTTGACTTAATGATTACAGACCTGTCGCTCTCATGTCTGTGGTCATAAATTAATTTGAGCGACTGGTCCTGGTCTACCTGAAGGTCATCACTGGACCCTTGCTGGATCATCTTCAGTTTGCCTACAGAGCAAACAGGTCTGTGGACGATGCAGTCAACATGGGACTGCATTACATCCTGCAACACCTCGACAGGCCAGGGAATCACGCAAGGATCCTATTTGTGGACTTCAGTTCGGCCTTCAATACCATCATGCCTGACTTTCTCTCAGACAAACTGACACAGCTTTCCGTGCCCACCTCCATCTGTCAGTGGATCACCAGCTTCCTGACAGACAGGCAGCAGTTAGTGAGGCTGGGCAAACTCACATCCAGGACTATCATGATCAACACTGGCACCCATCAGGGATGTGTTCTCTCCCCACTGCTCTTCTCCCTGTACAAGAATGACTGCACTTCAAAAGACCCCTCTGTCAAGCTTCTGAAGTTTGTGGACGACACTACAGTCATCGGCCTCATCAAAGACGGAGATGAGTCTGCTTACAGACAGGAGGTTAAAGAGCTGGCTGTCTGGTGCAGTCTTAACAACCTGGAGCTTAAAAGAACATATCCTCCTCTCTTGCCAGCAGGCAGCAGTGGGCAGTTCGAGAGCGTCATCAAAGGCCCTACTCACGCACCCTCTGCCAAACTATGGAGCCAGTTAAGCCTTGCACTGCACACTCAGACCCCTCTTCGGTCTGCCACGGGCTGGGTCCCTGCGTTCCACCTCGCTGCCCCACCGCGGGTATGTCGGTGGTCCCGCTAGTGCTTGTACGGTGCCTGGTAGCGCTACTCAGCTCGTCTCGCTGGCTCCTGTGGACCATCTGACTCAGCTTTGCGATTAAGTTTGCCCGGCGTCCTCCCAAGTTCAGGGGCATCCACCTCACAGCAGTGAAGGCAGCTGATGCTCATGTCTTGTTCTCCTGAAAGTAGTCCCCAGCTAGGTAACTAGTTATGATATAGCTGGAGACTACTTTCAGGCGCTGCATAATATCACTGTGCCTGCTGCACCCATGGTACGGCAGCAAATTTCCTTGATTATTACGTCGGGATGAGAGTAGTTCCTAGCCATATCGGCCTAGAAAATCGCATCTTTTCATTTACCGTCGGGCTTAGTACACAATGTAACTACAGAAGAGTCAAGCTTTAAATAGGAAAATTATCGAAACTCTTTGGTCATTTTTGAGCGAGATGTTAATGGTCTAATCCGATTCAATGATCTATGCTAAGCTAAGCTAAAAGTGCTACCGCCAGACCCGGAGATCAGCTGAATGGATTCAAAAACGGTGAAACTCAACTGTTTAACTCTTGGGGAGTTGTAAAATGAGCCTATTTTCAAAAAAAGTGGAGTGTTCCTTTAACACGCTCAAAATTGTGGAGATGATCATGGACTTCAGGAGAAACTCCCTAGCACTCCCCCTTGCACTGGTTGCAAGTAAACTACCTGTCACTTCATTCTGAAGTCCATGTGGTCTTTGTGAAACTGAGTAAACTGAACCAAACCAAATTTGGTTAAGAATAAACTGGTTCAAAACTAACTTCAACTAATTTCAAAAATATCGAATGAAAAAACTAACTAGTCTGTTTTCAAGTCAGTTGTTCATGAGTCCAAGTCAAGTCACAATAAATTTCTTAGTGTAACTCAAGTTTCCATGTCTGATTTTGCATGAAAATGTAGACAAAAATGATATGTTTATTATGGTTTGCACCTTTAAAGAAGACTTCAAATTAGCAAAAAAAAAAACTGAAGTATGTTCTCCTGGCCAGTCAGCAAGTGCCACTTTCAGGTGACAAGCTCTATGTGTCACCATGAAAACCAAAATGTCATATGTTCTAAAATTCTAAAGTTGTTAAAAAAACACCGTAGGCGTGAAATGGTTAAAGGGGAAAAGGGGGGAGGGGGTTACAAAATTCACAAGTACACACATACACTAACAGCACAGATGCTGGAATAAACACAATTGTTTTAACTACAATATACACACACAGCCCAAGTGAAGAATAAAACTTTAAGAATAATCTGCATCTTTATTGCATTCTAACTGGATGTTCCACACCGATTACAATAATTAAAACCAACCCCAGACAAGTACTCCAGAACAAGCATATTTCTGAATTACAACAAAAAATGCAATAAAATAATAATTTAGCAGTACTTTAAGATTCTCATATTTAAACATTGTGAATATGTACCCGAGATACACGAACTGACCCATCAGCCTCACATCAAACAATATACCTTGATCACTATCAGCACCTCTGTGACCTAAGGGGGCTTTGACAGAGAAATAAACTACTTTGTTGATTTTTTTCCACCCTACAAGTTTAGATTTAAGATTTGAGACAAACAAACCTGTAAAGGACATGAAGACCAGGACATTATTCAAAATAAATATGAAAGCAAAAATTTATACGTACTATAATACTGATACCTTAATCAAGAAACAAATTATTTAAATTATTAATCAGATTTTGTGCAAAGATAAATGAGCCTACACATTTAAATTAGTTTATCTGCATGTGTATGTTAAAGGTCTATAAAGTAAGAGTATTTGTTTCATTCACGTGTGCATGTGACATCTGTGTTGTTGCCCACAGGGTTTTCAGACTGACACAGAGACACTGTGGAGTTAAATGCATAAGCTATAAGCCCGAATCCAGCATAGAGAGGTTCAGTGAATGTGTTGTTGAATGTGTGTATGTGTGTGAGTTTGTGCGTGTCAGACACGTTGTAGAAGGACAGAATTCCAGACGACACATCCACATACACTCCTATTCTATTAGAAGAGCTTAAAGGGACATGTGTGTCAGTCACATTATAATTGTACCAGACACAAAATGTGTCATTAAAGCAGGCCAGACACCAGGAGTTATTATTGAATCCAAACCAACAGTCTGCACTCTTTCCTTTCCTGCTGCTTCCTTTATATGCCACTGACATATCAGCCTGTCCACTCCATTCAGCCTCCCAGTAACAGCGTCCAGACAGACTCTCTCTACTTAGAACTTGAGGAAGCCTTTCAAATCTCTCTGGATGATCAGGATATGCCTGATTCTCTTCCACATATGTCACCTTCCTGTTATCTTCAGACAGAATGAGGTTTTTGTTGGCTGTGATTGGATCCAGTGTGAGATCACAGAAATCTGAACACAAGAAGAGACAACATTTATAACAACACACATCACTAAATGTGTGTTTGTGTATTTGTATGTATATATGTGTATGTGTGTGTATGTGTGTGTGTGTGTGTGTGTGTGTAGAGACATACATTTGTGTAGCCCTGCTTTAATCCTGAACTCCCCTCCATGATCCACACTACAAAACACAAACACGGTCACATCTTGCACATTTGAAACAATCATAAACATATACATGCACACACATTTGTTTTGGTGAATTGTGTTTTCCATAGACTTTTTGCATTTCTACATATTAATTAAACCATTATTTAGTATGTTTATTAGTTTTGTTTTCCTTGGGGAGACTGCTGGCTAGTCTCCACACTGTAGCTAGTTTTAAGGTTTTCCTATCCTCGTGGGGACATTTGGACCTCACATATTAAGTTAAACCTGTGTATGCATACACACACACCAGTGTGACTATTCCTGCTCAACATACTTGAGTTTGTCCAGTCTGTATTTTGGATCCTCCAGTTTTTCAGAGAGCAGCTTGACTCCTGATTCTCCTGGGTTATTGTAGCTCAGATCCAGCTCTCTCAGGTGTGAGGGGTTTGAACTCAGAGCTGAAGACACATAACCACAGCCTTTCTCTGTCACCATACAGCCTGATAACCTAAAAACACACAACATTCCACATCACATTAGTTTGGCAATCAGACATCGCTTTCAAACACTGACTTATGCAGTTCACTCAGTTCCTTTTCTCAAATGCATGTTTTTCCTCTACCCGTTTCATCTCGAGTTCCTTGCTTAATTGTTTAACTTCATTGCAAACTGCATATTTTCCATAGATAATTCAATACTTTAACCATTAGTGAGATTTGGAAAGCTTATTTTTAAATGTATAATGAAGTTTAAAAAATTAATGAAAGAATTAAGAAAGCATATCAAAGAACACAAAATTACTCCTGACCATATATATTGAGGTCATATGAAGTGAAAAAGAAGTCTGCGCAAGAAACTGGACATTATTTACAACAATGTTACCTGTACTCCATAGATGAATCATTCTTTTGAACTGGTTTCTTTCAGTGAAATAACCACTTCACCAAATCTGACTGAACTGTCTGAAATTTGCAGCTCAAGCAGCACAGATCTACAAGTTACTCAAACAAAACTCACTTTTGGACGTGCCTGATGGTCACTCTGACTCAAAATGAGCCAAAATACCACCGTATGTGATTCTATGTTGCTGGATTTTGCAAATTCATTCAGTGCTTCAGTTCTTCCAACTATAACTGAACTGAGGAAATACACAGAAGACCGATGAGCTGGTGATATGTGCATGTGTGAACCAAGCACTTGAATAAAGGGGTGAAATTAAAGTTTTTATGGTTTCTCATTGTTTATTTAAAAAGGTGTGCTAAGAAAGACATGTTTGTTAAATGCTTTAGACATGCAAAATATGTTTTACACCATTATTGGGTGCATTACTAATATGTGACATGTGCTGGCAAAACGAGTCACAATGAGCACATTTTCAAAAATCAGTTATTTTTATTTTTCTCAATTAAAAGACCCCCAAATGGTATAAGAGTTGTTGGAGTCTGACGAAAAATGACTGAGCTACACCTGTTTCAATTTGATAGAGTCAGCAAAGTCAATTTAGAGAAAAATCGAGTTACAGTTTTCTGAAGGTTCCAAAGCAAAATCACCTAGCAACATTGCATCTTTTCCTCCAATTATTTTCTTAATAATCATTATTAATCACAATATAGCTTTTTTTTTTACTCAAGTGACATGTTTAGTTTGATTAGATTAATTATTTATCTGTGTTCTCAAATACCTCAGAATGTTCAATTGACAGTTTGGACTCTTAAATCCAACAGAGAGCAGCTTGACTCCTGAATCCTGTAGGTCATTGCTGCTCAGGTCCAACTCTCTAAACTGGGAGTTTGATGATTGTAAAGCCGAAGACAAACTTTCACAGCACTGACCAGTGAGATTACAGAAGACCAGTCTAAACAGAAAAATAGAGTGACATCAAAACAGATTTACATCACGATTGGTTTAAGTTGAAATTGAGTTGCAGTGGTGGACAGCAATATTACTTTTACTTTACTTAAGTACAATTTTTTCAAGTATCTGTACTCTACCCAATTTTTTATTTTGGGGAAACTTTTGTCACTACATTCTACATCATTGTTGTATTTAACCCAAGTACTTGGTTTGTGTACTGGGTCCACCACTGGTGATTTGTTTATTTGTAAATAGTCCTTCCATTACCTCCAGCTGCATAATTCATGCTGATTTGCAGATCATTTGTGGATCACCCAATCAGGGGTGTGTTTCCCAAAAGCATCGTTAGCTAACTATGGTGATAAGTTCCATTGAACACTATTAGTAACGACGGAACTTGTGACCATAGTTGCTTTCGGGAAACGCACCCCAGAGTGTCTCCTCTCACATGACTTTTCAACACTATTTCTTGATTAACACTCATCAAACTCATACATCACTGTAGGATCTGTGTTAGAACTCACTTATCTCTGGGGGGGCAAAGGGACTCTGCCTTCCTTTTAAACTTTAGCAATGGGTGTCATTATCAGACAGTTTAACTTTAGATCAATTTGTAAGTTTTTTACATAGTTTAATCTCATATTTCATAGTTTGTTTTATTTTCAGTGTTCCTCTCTTCATACCACATTATTTTCAAGAATATTTAATATGAACAAGTTGTAATATTTCTGCAAAAACACACTGTCATGCTGTATATTGTATATACTGTACATGCTGTATACTTCATTGCAATTTAGTATGCCATAATATGCTATAATAGTTTACTAAAAGAGGCTAAATCGGCCAAATTCTAATTAGTCAGTTTGGTCAGAGAAAAAAACAAAAACAGGAATGAATTGTTACCACAGCTTCTATATATTTATTTATTCTTTTTTTTTTTTTGAGCGTAGCTTATAGTAGGGCTGTGCCGGTCAACCTGATAATCGACCCAGGTCAAGTACCACATATGACAAAAATAACCATTTTTTTATGCTGTTTTAGGTGAATATTACAAACATATTTAGTACAAAGCTTTGTTTACAAAGCTATTAATAGATTAACAATTAAATGTTACATTGTAACCATGGAAAATTTTGGATTTGTGCTGAATATAAATTTAAACCATATATCGGCTTTGTATTCTGTTTTGCGCTATGGTCATCGTATTTTTCTATTCAACACCGTTTCTTAGAATTTGGTAAGACACGTAAAGTTTATTTATATAGCCCATTTCACACACATAAATATTTTAGTTTTGCTTTCTCTGGCACCGTAATACTAAATACATCCTTAATGTCTTGTATGTGTGGAAGACAAAATCTGCTCTTCTAAACTTTACATCAAGTGTCAGCTGCTTTGGAACATCGGGAGAAGACATTAAGATATTTAGACAAATGATGGTCTCAGTCCTGCTCATGTCCCACAGCCCTCTAAATGCACAGATCGGTAAATATGATGACTCATTAAATTAATATCATCAACGTGCAACTAATACAGGTGCATCTCAATAAATTAGAATGTCGTGAAAAAGTTCATTTTTTCTTGTAACTTATTTCAAAAAGTTTTGAAACTTTATATGCCTTTATATTTTATTATATAAAAGTTCAGAAACTTTCATATATGTAAAGTAAAACATTTTAAAAAAAAATTGTTTAAATTTTGAGGATTAGAGCTTACAGCTCATGAAAGTCAAAAATCAGTATCTCAAAATATTAGAATATTTACATTTGAGTTTCAATTAATGACCATCCATACAGTATAAATTCCGGGTATCTCTTGATCTTTGAAACCACAATAATGGGGAAGACTGCTGACTTGGCAATGGTCCAGAAGACGAACATTGACGCCCTCCATAAAGAGGGTAAGTCACAGAGGGTCATTACTGAAAGGTGTGGCTGTTTACAGAGTGCTGGAAGGAAGAATTTGGGTAGGAAAAGGTGCACAAGCAACAGGGATGACCGCAAGCTTGAGAATACAGTCAAGCAAAGCTGATTCAAACACTTGGGAGAGCTTCACAAGGAAATGAACTGAAGCTGGAGTCAGTGCATCAAGAGTCACCATGCTCAGACGTCTTCAGGAAAAGGGCTACCAAGCCACTTCTGAACCAGAGACAACATCAGAAGCATCTTACCTGGGCTGTGGAGAAAAAGAACTGGACTGTTGCTCAGTGGTCCAAAGTCCTCTTTTCAGATGAAAGTCAATATTGAATTTCATTTGGAAATCAAGGTCCCAGAGTCTGGAGGAAGAGTGGAGAGGCACATAATCCATGTTGCTTGAAGTCCAGTGTGAAGTTTCCACAGTCAGTGATGATTTGGGCTGCCATGTCATCTGCTGGTGTTGGTCCACTGTGTTTTCTGAAGTCCACAGTCAACGCAGCCATCTACCAGGAAATTTTAGAGAGTAAGCAGCTTCAAGTACCTCGGTGTAAACATCTCAGAGGACCTGACTTGGACTACACACATTCAAACACAGGTTAAGAAAGCCAGGCAAAGACTGTACCATCTGCGACAGCTGAGGAAATTCAGGGTCACTCCAACAATCCTGAAAACTTTCTATTCAGGGACCATAGAAAGTGTATTGACTCAAGTGTATCTCAGTGTGGTATGGAAACAGCTCCAGCCAAGACTGCAAGGTCTTGCAGAGAGTTGTGCGCTTAGCTGAGTGTATCTCTGGGTCTGCTCTCTACTCTCTGCAGGACATCTACCTCAAATGCTGCAGAAGCAGAGCTGTCAAAATCACCAAGGACTCAAATCACCCTGGAAACTATCTATTCACTCTGCTGCCATCTGGTAAGCGCTTCCGCAGCCTGATGGCAAAAACTGAGAGACTGAGGAGTTTCTTCCCCCAGGCCATCAGGCTCCTGAACTCAAACTCAGCCTCTTAACATCTTAACATCATGATGACTTCACTTACTAATCACTCACAATCAGTAATATATTCACACTCATTATTATCTACCTCATACTGACAGTGTCATTTGCACACAACACTTTCTGTATCTTGATATCTTATCTTATTTTTTATATTTATTCTTTTTGTGATTGCTGCTCATGTCAACCATGTTCAACCTGTTTGCACATTCCTCTCTCATACAGTCATGCTTATCTTAATATTTAATTCTACAGCATACTGTCATGCACATTCTTTTATACTTTATATTTTATATTCTGTGCTTTATATCTTTTTTTTGATTCATTTTATTTTATGCATACTTCCCTTGTGTTGTATTCTTCAATATTTGCACTGTCCATGGAGCGGACCCGACTGACATTTCACTGCTGGTTATACAATCTCTGTATAGTCGTGTATGTGACAAATAAAACTTAAACTTGAACTTGAACTTTAGAGCACTTCATGCTTCCTTCTGCTGACAAGCTTTATGGAGATGCTGATTTCATTTTCAAGCAGGACTTGGCACCTGCCCACACTGCCAAAGGTACCAAAAGCTGGTTCAATGACCATGGTGTTACTGTGCTTGATTGGCCAGCAAACTCACCTGACCTGAACCCATAGACAATCTATGGGGTATTGTCAAGAAGATGATGAGAGACACCAGACCCAACAATGCAAATGACCTGAAGGCCACTGTCAAAGAAACCTGGGCTTCCATACCAC
This sequence comes from Aspiorhynchus laticeps, assembly GCA_023376895.1. NCBI lineage: Eukaryota > Metazoa > Chordata > Actinopteri > Cypriniformes > Cyprinidae > Aspiorhynchus > Aspiorhynchus laticeps. The sequence continues at coordinate 69,251 of JALXFT010001853.1, read as the reverse complement.
CTCAGCAGTGCCACAAACTGATCACCTCCATGCCACGCCAAATTGAGGCAGTAATTAAAGCAAAAGGAGCCCCTACCAAGTATTGAGTACATATACAGTAAATGAACATACTTTCCAGAAGGCCAACAATTCACTAAAAATGTTTTTTTTTATTGGTCTTATGAAGTATTCTAATTTGTTGAGATAGTGAATTGGTGGGTTTTTGTTAAATGTGAGCCTAAATCATCACAATTAAAAGAACCAAAGACTTAAACTACTTCAGTCTGTGTGCATTGAATTTATTTAATACACGAGTTTCACAATTTGAGTTGAATTACTGAAATAAATGAACTTTTCCACGACATTCTAATTTATTGAGATGCACCTTTAAATGTGTGGCTAAAATAAACAACTTCTAGTAGACTAAGAAAATCTCTGGTCAGGGACAGCCTTACTACATTCCTCTCATTATATAATCAATGTTGACTGCAATGGACTTTGCTTGGTGTCACATTGTCATTGTGAAAGTCAAACCTTAGTATGTTCAGTTGACAGTGTGAACTCTTCAGTCCAGAAGAAAGCAGATTCACTCCTGAATCCTGCAGGGCATTGTTACTCAGGTCCAACTCTGTTAGAGAGTTTGATGACTGAAGAGCTGAAGACAAACTTTCACAGCACTGATGGGACAGATGACATCTAGCAAGTCTATAATAGAGAATGACAGTGTTTGAGGAGGAGATGAATGGTTAATATTTTCTGTATTTTGTGCATGACAATTGTGGTAAGTTGAGAATGGGGATCACATAAGAAAGGCATGTTAATTACCCTGTCTCTAAAAACCATGAAAAAAGTATAGTTTAGAGTAGGGATGCATCGATCCGATACTCAGGATCGGTATCGGCTCCGATACGGTCATTTTCTGCGGATCGGGTATCGGCGAGACAAGACCGATCCAAATCTGATATTGTGTGTATAATATTCTGTGTTATTGTTAAGCCCCACGAAAGCACAAAAACATTATAAAGCACCATAAAGTCAAAGTCCAAGTGTTCTGAAGTCGTTCCATAGTTTAATGTGAGGTACAGATGAATATTTTAAGTCGTTAAATTCAAATTCACGTAAACGCTTCTCTCCGCTGCGTCTGTCTGTCTGTCATCCTCCGTTCAGCATTCAAACTGCGTGTCACGTTCGGTTACGACAGTAAAGACGATGCAACTCTCTTCAAGAGCGCTCAATAACTGAGATTTAAAACCGTTAAAAGAAAAGGCTCAATAAACTATCGTACAGATTTAATAAGCTACGCATCAATATCTCTTTCCTTTGTGCTTTGAACTTCTCTATCCGGAGCTGCACGCTGTGACTCCGTGCTGCTTAAAGCGCATCATTCTGCGCACGGGATACGCATAAGCGCTTTGTACCGCTCTCTATTGGAGCTTTTCGTATTATAATACTTTTGCGCAATGAAAGATTATTTATAACGTTTCTTGTTCTGTCCTATCAAGGCTATTAATAATCTAATGTATAGCACAGTAATGGAGGCATCAACATATGATAGATAGGACTCCTCTATCAAATGTTGCTGCCTTCATTACTGTGCTATACATTTAAAATAAATGTCTTTTAATTTTGTAGTTTATATTTATAAATTAATACATTTACTTGTTGTCATTAATGTATTTTACAACAATACAAAGAGCAATGTGTAACATTTTACCAGATTTAGTCCTAAACATATTCACTTTTATTTGTTCCCCACTAAATAATGTTATTTCACTAAATGTTTAGATTTTATAAAATTGTGCACTCGTGATTTTTCTAGAATAACTTTTGCTGCTAAATTATCCACTAACCTAGTTTATAATAGTATTTTTGTCAGATTATGAATGGGCCTGTTTACACCTGGTCATTTCATGCGTTTTCGCTGATCGGATATCTATCTGATTTGTTAAAACGTTTCCATTTACACTTGGCCACATAAATGGATATAAATCCGAGCTTCAATTCCCGCGCTATATTTAAATTTAACGAAGTTCACGTCAACGAAATCAAAAGATAAGCGCTGCATTTTATTAATTATCAGCTCATTTCAATATCAGAGACCGCAATAGGAGAGCGCACGGCATCAGCACTGGAAAGATAAGTTTGTCTTAATATATTTAATGAAGATGATTGTGTGTTGACCGTCTGCGACTTACTTTCAGTTTCATTCGCGGCAGTTTGCGCATCTGCTTTCTGAAGAGATGCTCAGCTACTCATCCGCGGTGATGCGTGTTGCATTAACGCACTCATATCTGACTATAATGCCATATAGCCTATAACACGGTCTCACACGTTTATTATTTTTTTTACATTTTGGGAGGAGTAAAATTAGCATATGTGGTTTCAACAACCAGATGCATTTACACATGTCCAGTTTCGTCTGGAATGCGGCCCAGACCACCTCCTGAAGTGTTTTGAGCCATCGGATTTATATTACAAAACGCATGAAGTGACCAGGTGTAAATAAAAAAAACTGCGCTGGTATCGGATCGGATCGGAATTGGCCGATACTCAGAATTTTCTGGATCGGATCGGATCTGAAAAAATGGTATCGTTGCATCCCTAGTTTAGAGCAGGGATCCTCAAATCTGCCCAAGATCCACTTTCCTACAGATGCCTTGTCTAAATATTTACTGGGTTTCATGTATAAAAGTGGCTAATGTGGAAGTTAAACCTCAATATGTTCAGTTGACAGTGCGAACTCTTCAGTCCAGTAGAAAACAGCTTCACTGATGAGTCATGCAGGTTATTGTTACTCAGGTCCAGCTGTTTCAGGCAAGAGTTTGATGATCGTAGAGCTAAAGACAAACTGTCACACTGCTGAATAGAAAGACGCAATCCAGCAAGTCTATAATACAAAAAGACAATGAGGAGGAGAAGAATGTTTAAAGTAATGTTTTCTGTATTCAGTGCATGACAGAAAGTTAAACTCTGAAAAATCTAAGAAGAACTTGAGGTAGAGTCTATATATGGAGTTTAGCTGAAATTGAGTTATAAAGTCAGGATGTGAAATTAGCAATTGCCAACTTGATTTTAAACACAGCTGTGCTTCTACGGTCTACTGTTCGGCATGCTTTCGACTGCTTTTCTGTATATAAATAAGCTATGAACAGGATTATGATTTGCTTTGCATTAGTTTGAGTTTGAACTAGAAACTAATATGGGTAACACTTTAGTTTAGGGACAAATTCTCACTATTAATTAGCATGCATATTACTAGCATATTGGTTGTTTATTACTACTTGTAAAGCACACATTAATGCCTTGTTCTGCATGACCATATTCTAGAACCCTAATCCACCCTATACATAAACCTAAAAACTACCTTACTGGCTATGAATAAGCAGCCAATTAGGAGTTTATTGAGGAGAAAAATCCAAGTTAATAGTTTGTCTATGTCTAATGTCTGTCTGTCTGTAATGACACAAATGAATACCCACAGAGCTTTTCTGCAATTTATCACAGCTGGTATCAGTCTCCATCTACCCTCCTCTGTTGTTTTGTATTCCATAGGGTTAAACTCATCCAGCACCTCCTCTGACATCTGAAGCACATAGGCTATCACTGAGCAGTGAGCTAAAGAGAGATACATATCTGAGTGTTTTTCTGATATCACAAATTTCTGAATTTCTTGATACAGAGTTTGATCATTAATTTCCAGCAAACAGAGGAACAGATTGATGGATCTGTTGGCTGAAAGATTGTCATTTCTCTTGATTGCCTCTTGAATGTAGCGCATGAATCCTTTGATGTTCTTTGAGTTGTTCTCTGTTTGTGTCAGTAGATCCTTTAAGAGTTCCTGATTGGAGTCTAGTGAGATGCCCAGCAAGAACCGCAGAAAAAGATCCAGGTGCCCATTTTCAGTCTGATTAGTTTTATCAACTGCTAATTTTAGTAGCTGAAACAAAGACATTTTCTTAGATCTGCATCTGTTTCTCTTAGATCTGTCCCTCTCATGTTTAATATCCAAAAACAACTGTAATGGCACCATGTTCTTCATCACATGGGAGTAAGATACATACAAAGCGGCTAGAAACTCCTGAAAGCTCAGATGGATGAAGCTGTAGACTTTTCTCTGATGAATCACGGATTCCTCTTTAAAGATCTCCGTGCAAATCCCAGAATACACCGAGGCGTCAGTGACGTCTATGCCGCTCTCAATCAGGTCCTCCTCATAGAACATGACATTGCCCTTCATCAGCTGTTTGAAAGCCAGTTCTGCAAGTTTCACAATCATTTCTCTGTTGGACTGCAGAAGTTTTTCTGGATCTTGCTCTTCGTACTTCTGATTTCTCATGTTTATCTGAGTGAGCAAGAAGTGGATGTACATTTCAGTCAGAGTTTGAGGGATTTCTGCACTCAGATCTTCTTCCAGGAGCTTCTGTAGCACAGTGGCTGAGATCCAGCAGAAGATGGGGATGTGACACATGATGTGGAGGCTTCTTGCTCTTCTGATGTGTGAGATGATTCTGCTGGCTTGATGCTGGTCACTGATCCTCTTCCTGAAATATTCCTCCTTCTGAGGATCATCAAATCCCTGAATTTCTGTCACACGGTCAATATTTTTGGAGGGGATCTGATTGGCTGCAGCTGGTCTGGAGGTGATCCAGATGAGAGCAGAGGGAAGCAGATCTCCTTTCATGAGGTTAGAAATCAACACGCCCACTGATGAAGTCTCAGTAACATCTGAAACTTTCTCACTGTCTGAAAATGTCAGCATAATTCTGCTTTCATCCAGACCATCAAAGATGAACACAACTTTACACTCCTCATAAATCTTTGAGTCCAGATCTTGAAGTTCAGGATGAAAGTCCAGCAGAAGTCTGTGAAGACTGTACTGATGATCTTGAATCAAGTTCAACTCCCGAAATGGAAGCACAAACATGAAATCTACATCCTGATTGGCTTTTCCCTCGGCCCAGTCCAGTATGAACTTCTGCACAGAGACTGTTTTTCCAATTCCAGCCATGCCTTTGGTAAGAACGGCCTTTATTTTGCCTTTCTTCTCACATTCTTGTCCAGGTATGTCTTTAAAGACGTTGTTGCAGTTGATTTGAGTGTCTTGTAATCTTGGTGTTTTCTCCATGTGCAACACCTCATGTTCTTCATTCACACCTTCACTTTCTCCATGTATGATACAGAGTTGTGTGTAGATCCTGTTCCTCTCAAATAAGCTCTCATACTTGTTCTTCATGCTGATTTTGTGTTGATCATTGGCTCTCCTCAGTCCACCATCTGCTTTTTGGTCAGAATCCCTCTGCAGGACTCCAGTCTGATCATCTCTATCCACACAGCAGAAACAAGAAGAACACAAATAAAGAATAAGTATGAGCAGCAAGATCTTCTAGTAAAGCCACGTGTATCATTCTCACAACCAGTTGAGACACATTAAACAATATATTGATTAACTATTTTTATGCAGAAACTGGCATAGATTAGCCAGAATGAGCTTATTTCTTCAAACGACACTTAAAAATGTTTTCAAGTCTCTCAATGTTTGTTTCAACTGTGAAGCATTGTGTATTTATAAAATTATGTTTCACAATTTACCCTTGACATCAAGTTTGAAACACAATTTAGGAAGGTGTAAAAAGGATGGTTCATACAAAAATTAAAATTCACTCATTACTTACCCTGATGTTTTGGTTTTCTAATAAGGAAGATATATTTTGGTGAACTATTGCTTTCCAAATTTTTTTATGAAGGACAAAAGTTTCAGAGGCAGTGTGTAAACGTGATTGACACAAAATGACACAACATCGTATTTATTTTTTGATTTGTTTAAATTTCGGACTCGGTGTGCAATGACCTTAAGAGTTAGGGATTGATCTTGGACATAGCTTACATCCAATTTGTGAAAAAAATAAAAGAATCAGGCATCTCTTTTGTGAATTCAGCATGTGAGACAATCTTGTTCAAAATAATGGATGAAGTATAAATATGCAAATGTGACTGATGCCAATAAATTGCACTGATACAATGATGTTGTTAAAAAGGTTATTTTGTTATTTTTGGACAGTCACTGGACAAATCTAAATCAGCATTGATGAAAAGGTGAAAGGATTCAAAAGATTCTTTATAGACACACAGCTGGATACTGGACATGATGCTGTCTGATACTAAGAAAACATAATTAAATCACATGATCTCTCTTTATAACTGATGTTTAAGTTACAATTCTGTCTCTTGTCTCCAGTAACCAGAACTGGTTATTACCTGGGGTTAAAGGCCACAGTTTCATCCCTATAGTTAAGGGCTTTTTCCATGGATCTGTCACTCTTCACAGACGAATAGCTGGACTCTGCTGCTCCCTGGTTTTGGTAGTGATCAACATCCCCCTCCTCTCTTTTCTCATAGAGACTCATTCTCCTGTGATTTCCAACCCTACAATTGCAAACACTGAGAATGCAAAACATAAACAAACAAATAAATAAACAATTGTAATAAACAGCATGACTAAACCAACTTTTTATATCAAATAGCCTAAATAACTTTTTTTTAGATTAAGAAGCACACAATTAATGAAACAGGTTTAGAGATTTTGGCCATTCCACATTCAAAAACAGTAGATGGGAGCTGTAATTGCATGACCTGAAGTATATAATGATATTCTAGGAAATTGTGTGCTTCTAATTTTATAGCAACAGTTTGGACAGGACCCTTTTCTATTCTAACATGACAATGTCTCTGTGTATAAGACAAGGTTCAAAAAGAAATGATTGATTCAGTCAGTGTGGAAGAACTTGACTGGTCTACAGAAAGCCAAGTCCTAATCCCAGTTTAACACCTCTGGTGTGACTTTAAATGCAGACCTTGAGCCAAAAACTCATCACCAAACACCAATTACTTGTACATACACTATATGGACAAAAGTATTGGGACACCCCCTTCTTTAGAACAGAAAAATGCACTTCCAAATCTGTGGCAACAAAGATAGAAACATAATTTGTGTATTTAAAATTTGTATTTCCATCTCTGTTGCAACAGTTTTGGAAGTGTCTAAAATGACTGAACCCATATGTACAAGTCATTGGTGTTTGGTGATGAGATTTTGGCTCAAGGTCTGCATTTACAGTCACACCAGAGGTGTTAAACTGGGATTAGGACTTGGCTTTCTGCAGACCAGTCAAGTTCTTCCACACTGACTGAATCAATAATTTTCTTTTTGAACCTTGTCTTATACACAGAGACATGTTAGAATAGAAAAGGGTCCAAACTGTTGCTATAATATTAGAAGCACACAATTCCCAAGAATATCATTATATGCTTTAACATTAAGATTTGTACTCATGGAAATTGGTAAAGTAGTCAAACCTGTTCGTTAGAAGGGGTGACCCAATACTTTTGGCAATAATAGTGTGTGTAAAAAGTTCTTAAAAAATGTTTTTATGTGTATAAAGAAAAGTATCTGTATCGAGTTTATTAATGCATTAAACAAGTTTAAACATAGTATCATTGTTTTTTCTTTTTTTACCCCACCCCAGAGCCATTGCCAATTAAGGCCTTGCACCACCAACTGTACAACATTACATGATAACTCATGATATCTTTCATTAACTCTACAATAAGCATATCAATCTCACCAGCTAATTACTCTTCAACAGCGATGCCATATAAATATTAGTTAATATTTTAAAGACGGCTATGCACTTGTTTCTCTGACACATACGGTCTATAGATTGAGCTCTTGTTTACGAAATTTCAGGTTTTTAATCAAATCTTATGTGTAGATGACAGGTTTTGATAGATCTGTTAATGTTTTGCTGGCAATTTGTCGGTCAGATTTGGCAAGCTGGGGACAGAGAAGTAGGAAACACGGGTTAACTGAAGAAGCTCATGAAATGACTATATGCACTTTTTACTCAATATATTTTACCTATTTAATGCATCTGTTATTTTCTTTTGCAGAAAATGTACGTAGTAGTTATCTTAAGAAGGCTTTGCCATCCAAACATAAGTGACTCTGCATGAGTCATATTAAGTAAACCTAAAAAATAAATTCTGTTATACAAAGAAATTCTGATTATTATTAGAATATATGCTGTGTATTATCCTTTCTCTTTTCTGCATTTTACATCTGCTCTACCTTGTTTTGTTTATAGATTCTTCCATGCTGATGGCCTGCTGCACCTCAGTTACGTTTTTTTATGTATTTGTCTCTTCTGCCCTTCACTCCTACCAGCTGGAGTGTCCTGTGATTTCCATTAGAGGACACTCTTTCCAACTTTTTAGCTTCTTCATAATGAACTACATTTCCCATAAACCATTGCCTGGACTCATTATGGTTTGATCACTTCTGCCTGTTATTTGCTTGTTTTGTTTGTACTATGTAAGGTACTCATTCACTTTTATTGTTGTAAAATCTTGTTTGTGTTACCTCTGCTTTATGGATCGCTTGTATTTCTTTTTACCTGTTTTCTGGACTCTGACCACCATGTGCTTTTGATTACTCCTGTGGATTTCTCATAATAAACACTGCACTTGGATCCTCCGTCTAAGCTCATAACAGAAGACTTTCACAGATAATGAGATCCAGACCAGTCCTGGACCTGCTCAACCAGTTCCTGGACCTTCAGCAGAATGAACTCTCGATCAAGGAGTACATCCACAGATTTTCTGAGTTGTCTTATCAAGATCCTATAGACAATATAACTTTGAAATATTTCTTACACTATAGGCTCAATGAGCCAATAAAGTCATGGCTTCCAGGAGGAGAGAGTATGTTTAGTTTGCTGAATTTATGGACTATGCGCTGATATTGAGTGGCTCCCCTTTTACAGTAGGAGAATTGGAGGATGTAACAGGAACTGAGCAAAAGATTGTGAACACAGAAACAATAGGAATATAAAACATTACAAAACAAGAGTCCTAAACACAAGACAAGGGAATAGAGGTAAGATATATAACAACCACGGCTACATTTGATTAAAATTCAGTAAAACAGTACTATTGTTAAATTATTAGTTTTATTTTATTATGTTTAAAGTAGTATATTATTTCTGTGATCAAAGTAAAATTTTCAGTGTCATTACTCCAGTCTTCAGTATCAGATGATCCTTCAGAAATTATTCTAATATGCTGATTTGCTACTAAAATATGTTTATATATAATCTATATATATATAAATAAATATAAAATTTTCGAGGATTCTCTGATGAACAGAAAGTAAAAAACAAAAATATGAAAAAAAGTAGTAAAGCATTTATTTGAAAATATTTGAGAAATATTTACTCTCAATTTTGATAAATTTTATTTAATTTAATGCTGAATAAAAAGATGAATTTCTTTTAAAACAAAAAAATCTCACTGACCCCAAACTTTTGAACAGTAGTGTAGGCCCCTACACTTCAGTGTCCTACAAAGGTTTGGGTCTATTTCACAAAGAATCCTGAGGGGGAAAAAACACTGTTTACACTGTTAAAATGGTTAACACAAATATTGATCAGCATTTTTTTTTTTTTTTTAACATTGATAATGTTAAGAAATAATGATAAGGAACATGTGACACTGAAGACAGGGGTAATGATACTGAAAAGTCAGCTTTGCACCACAGGAATACATTTCATTTTACAATATATTCACAGAATATATGTTTTTTTTTTTATTGTAAGACAATAATACAATACATACAAGTAATACAATATTACTGTTTTTACATTGTGATCAAATAAATGAAGATATAAAGAAATTTTACAGACCCCAAATGTTTGTGCAAATTACAGTTATGATGGCCTTTGATCCTCCCACTTAGCCTACATGATATTATGGCATAGTCTATTCTATAGAGACTGAGTCTGTTCACCAAATACTAAAAACAAATTAAACATTTACCAAGGGATCTAGAAAAAAATCTGCCTGTGACTAAACCAGATAACAGCATAAAAAGCAAAAAACAGGGACAACATGACCTATAATGCTTGGCCTGTAATCAGGTCATAAAACTCTGGACCATTGATAATACCACGGATATATCAAAGTGCATAAATGAAGTAGTGCTTTTTTATTACTAAACGTTTGAACAGAACTAAAACTATTTTAAACACAATGCATTATGTGCATTATTCACATAATGCTTCTTATAACCAGTTCCATGTAATGAAATAAATCATCTTTTGTCTAAAATAATATGAACAGCAGCTATGCTAATCCTTCTCCTATTGTTTTCCTGTTTCTATCTCGGAACACCCATCCCAAGGTTACTAGAGATTACACCAGTTACAGTGTGGATCCACCCTCACACTATTTACTCTTTATCCGAGTTACTTGAACCGAGATATCTCTGTTTATTTTTTAGAGAATAAATAAATATTGTTCATTTACACATATTACCAACATTGTAACAATGCAATGTGGTTTGAAAATCTGCAAAGTTGCCCTTTAATGTTTCATTTTGTGTATTTGACTGAACACACGACTTGTATTAATCTTTGAGCTACTGTTATATGGACATTTAGTCTTAGTCATTTCTGCCTGTTAAAGGTTATTTTTCAATTGTAACCATTTCAATTTCTGTAAAGCTGCTTCAAAATAAGTATTGTGAAAAGCGCTGTACATATAGCCAACCTATATGACAGTTAACCATGATTTTACTATAGTAAAACTGTAGTAGGCTAACCATGACTGTAGTCTGTTGTTACCTTGTTTTAGGTTCAAACCATGGTTTTGATGCCATGGTTCTACTATAGTAATTTTGTAGTAATAATATTCTAGTAACCACAGTTTTTGAAATAACTGTTAAGTTTGTAGTTACTATGGTTATACTGCAAATACTATGGTAAAAAAAAAAATATTAGATATTTGTAGTTACTATGATATTACAACAATCATTTTTAAACCATGGTTGATTTTATGGTTTAACTGCAAATGCTGTGGTAAAACCTGGTTCATTTTCTTAACAGTACAAATAAACATGAATTAATTGTGCCTCAAAATAGGCTACACTGCAGTCTTGATAGAGTTTTTAAGTAAAATATATTACACATACACATTTCTGCACATTTATGGAAACATCACGGAATTATGTGAAGAACATTACTGAACTCACCAATAATTATGATAGAACACGTAAGCTTTGGTTTATAGCAGTCCGAAATGGCATGTTAGTTTATATTTCTTACATTTACTTCCATTCACATGCTAATGCGGAAGAGGGGAAATGTAAGCTCAGGTGAAGTTGTTTCAGTTCTCTCTCTCTCTCTCTGGGTTTATTGGAGGGTTGCAACCAACTTATCCAGGTGCATACCGCCACCTACTGTACCGAAGTCGGTAACATCAGGGCTTTATGCACTTCAGTCCAAAAAAAACAACAAAAAAACAAGGGGATCATATTTTACTATATTATTTATATTATACACTCTAGTCCTGTATCTTTAAGAAAAGCAAATAGACCCTTACTACTTTACCTCGTTTTCTCACACATCCCCAGAATCCCTTGCAAACTCCATTCTCTCTCCAGCTCATACAATTTATGTCGCAATATATTCATCTCTGAATTATATTTTTTAACACCACATTATTTCATACTCAATATGTTTTTGGTGACATTACAAACATCACATTTATCTATAACTCCACCCCCTCTATCTGGACTGAATGAACTGAAGTTCCTCAGCAGTTGAACGAAGTCTTGCAAGGGTAAATAAAGATCTTGTTTGAATAAGTGCAGCATTTTCTTTAGGCAAGAAACACTATGTCAATAAAAGCTTATATTTTATGTATTAGAGGTGTGGGACCGGTCATAATCTAGTCATAGCCAGTACACTTAAATAGCCTGTGCATACAGTAGCATTTAATCTCTTTTATAAAATGACGCCGTTTTAATGATGGATAAAATGAATATTTACCCACATTCTCTGGTCAAAAACCCCATAACTGCATTTGAGTTTGACACAAAGCGACTGAGTGATCCTTGTCACCAAACAGCTTGTTGATTCAGTAATGAAATAAACGGCTCTCTTTACGAATTTCACTCCTATTTGACATACAGCTCCAGAGCAACTTGGCAATTGCTGTCTTCCACTTGTTATAGTTGTCTTGAAGTTGACTTCCATTTTATTCTGCACTTATTTTATATATATTTTTGAATATATATATAAAAAATATATTTTATTTAATAAATATGTTTATGTTTTACATATATCTGGCTACAGGAAATTCTTTCAGAATGACTGTCTTCCACTGTCGTATGGGGGAAAGCCATCAAGGAAATGTGCTGCAATTAACAGCCGCATGATGGATACACAAATAGCAAGACCTACTGAGCAAGAGTGGAGAAATACTGCCTCAGAATTTTCAGCTAGATAATTTCCCTAACAGCATAGGAGCAATAAATGGGGATGTGCATATTTCTCTTTGCACCACCACCTTCAGGCAGCCTTTACTTTAACCCGCATGCACTGTTCTATTTCTGGATACATCCTGTATGAAGTGGGTAAAATCGACCCTAATTAGACTCAATACAATTGGCCAAAAATCACACTATGAAAAACAAAAAAGAATCAGGTACAAACAGTAAACTTTTACTATCAACACTTGTCAAACATAAAAGCCTACTGGAAGGGAAACAAGGATTATATGGAAAAATCTAAAATAAACATTACTAAACATTATAATTTCCCACTCATCTTTTAATGAGATATGTGTGTGTGTGTGTGTGTGTGTGTGTGTGTGTGTGAGAGAGAAAAGAGAGAGAGAGAGACAAAGAAGCTGCTATGTGCTCAACATTACCGAATACAATTAAGTGCCACATTATTTCTGCAGAACAAAAAAATATTACACCTCATGGGAATGTATGTGTCCAGTGTGACACTTACGCTAGGTTCCTAACTTTTTCACATGACTGTACATAAAACAATCTGTGTACATAAAACACCTCTTTATCAGGGTGCTTATTTCTTGCATCAGATAGTTCAGACATGCCCCCAACGTCATTTGAACATACATGCATCTGTACAACTCCATTCAGCATTGGGCAAGCGACATTTTTGATGTTTGTTATGGTCAATTGTACTTGTTGATTAAAGTTAATAGTGCAACATTCAGATTTGCCTTCAGATAACATGAAAAAATAAAAGAGCACCGACAAGGGGAAATAGCATTAGTCAATCAGTTTTGAAAGTTGTTGTTTTTTTGTCAAATGTGTTTAAAGTGTTTCAAGCAATACATATTGTGGCGACAATATAAAGTGTGAATTGATTTAATCATTTACATAGCTAGGCCTATCAGGGTAAGCTAATATATCCGTGTAGCTTTTAGTAGGCAGGAATTATTGGAACGTTTTGAGTGGAAAACGAAGCCTGGATGAATGATGAATGTGATGTGCTTGGCGCAATTGCACTTATGATAATTACAGTATGCCGCGAAAGGAAATTCAAATTCACACATGCATATTGGCAGGCAGTTTTTTGTGTGCACACTCTGAGATGGAGTGGAACACCGACAAGTAGGCCTATCCACCTTATTTTCAACGTGGAAGTAAGCTATTTTCTGTGAATGAGTGAGACTTCTGGTTCATTAGCCACTATAGGGAAATAACAAGAAGAATAGCAAAGTGCAGTAAAAACGGTAACCTTGTTTGCGCTACAAACCAGTGTGTTCATATTTAAAATAATACATTAAAATAATATGGTAAGACACACCAGTTTGCATATTCTCTAAACCATCAGAAAGCAGGGGAAGTTTGCTAAAGCAATTGTTGTGTCAAACAATTGTTTAATGAATAAATGTATTAGGTTGTGGGACATTTTGGATGTGAAAATGTTTTTGAGTACACTTCTTAAACTCACACAAAATAATCAAAGAATCATGTAAAAACCCTGTAAACTTGAAATTATGACTTGTAACATTAGAACAAAACATATGAATATGATAACATATGTATAACACTAAACTGAATAATACTCTCTCATACATGTTTTTTTTTAATTCATTAAACATTTTCTTTTAACTAATGTTTGTATTAAACATGGACCATTATTTTATTTAAATAAAAATAATTGTCCTGCTATTTCAGGCTCATTTTGTAAATGTAAGCATTTTAAATTTAAGACAATTGCAAACTTGGTGCTTAATGAAAAATTGAGTTTACCCATCTATGCAAATGTATGTTAATGTAGAGACAAAACCATTAGGGTGCTTTCACACTTGGTTCAATTGCCTGGTCCGAACCCGAGTTCGTTTGCGTCATCAAGTCAGCAGCTGTTTACCCCGTTGCTTAGTAACGACGGCGTGGGAGAAGGCGGCAAAATGCATAAGATTGCTCTCTGCGCTTTTATATATTTATGTTTTTGAACCGTTCGTTTTGTTTACAAAGCTTCAGTGCATAAACCACTTACGTCTGTCTTACGAATGTACTGCTAATGCTCTAAAGAACGCTGAAGGCAAACATAAATGAGACATACAGCTCACTGCTTGCAGAGCGTCAGTCACGCTCGTCAGGAAAGTGAGTGAAACAGACACAAACACACATTTTTATCAAATAATATGGCATTAATAGCGGTTCACTTCCGTTATTTGGTACGATTGCGTTCACATCAGCAGCGAACCGTACCGGAGTTCACATGAACCGAACCCCAGACCACCCTTTTTAAGCGGACTCGGGTTCGGTTCGCGGGTGCGCACCCGAGGTCGGATGACAGCGTTCACATCATCCAAACGAACCGAACTCTGACGTCAATCGAACCCGGGTGCGCACCAAAAGTGCTAGTGTGAAAGCGCCCTTAGTTTAATGACTGTCTGTCTTTTGAGCAAGTTGTGTTAAATGCTATATAAATTAATTATCATTTTAAAATGTACATTATATAAATTTTCTAATTTTAGAACTAAAGTCAGTCGCAACCAGAATGTACAGGAGGTTATGTCAAGATCACAGTGTGGCTAAACAGTATGGTGTGAAAGTTGGATGTTTGTTGACTCAAGTCTGGAGCACTTTGATGTTGTCCAGGGGTACCCTCCTGACATCCTGCATGACCTTTTGGAGGGCATTGTTCCTGTCGAGTTGTCAGTCTGCATTTCAGATCTGATTTGTAAGAAATATTTCACTTTAGAGACACTGAACCATGCTATTAAAACATTTCCATATGCCTTTAATGACTCTACTGACCAGCCTCAGCCTATTATCCATGGCTTCTCTACCAAAGGAACCATAGGTGGAAATGGCAATGAAAACTGGCCTTTAATCAGACTCCTCCCACTTCTCATTGGCCATAAAGGAGACAATGCATGGAACATTCTGATGCTCCTCAAAGACATTGTTGAGTTAGCTGTAGATGAGTCAATACATGGCCTTGATTTCAAAGTGTCAGAACACGGAGACCTGTTGCAAACTACATTCCCTGATTTTAAAATACATCCAAAACACCACTTCATTGAGCACTACCCTGAGATGATTAAGGCTTTTGTTCTACCTTCAGATGTCTGGACAATGCGCTTCAAAGAGCATACATTTTTTTAAACAGGTCATTTGTAATGCTCAGAATTTAATAAATGTAGCTCTTATGCTTTCTTTTTTTTATCATCAACATTTTTTTATTTTTTCACAGCATCCAAAATATAACAAAACAAAACAACAGACACATACTCAACATCTCAAAGTCCAGTCAAAAGGGAGGGAGAGAGGGGAAGGACAACAAAAACACAAAAGTCACTCCTCCATACAATACAATCACGTATATCAAACAAAAAACACTGCCAAGCATCAATGGTCGAAGGCCTGGCCCCACCAACTCGCGACGTTGTACATTCACACGTTACTATTTGCAGGAGGCTACGGATCCAATATGTTTTTCCACACATGTGCGGTGTAAACCAGTTCTGTATTATTGTCTTCTTCGCAGCCGTAAAACCAGCAAACAACATTCTCTTTTGCATTGAACTTATACAGAGACCAGAATCATCATTAAGAAGACACAAACTTGGGTTAACAGACCAATCAATGCGCAGTAAGGCTTCTGCCTCAGTTTTCATTCCAGCTCGGACAACCGGATCATTACACAGATCTAAGAAGTGCATACTATCAACAGCATCCACTCTGATCTGACTTGCTCCCTGATCATAAAGACACACTAACCAGCGATCAAGAGGCTCTCCCGATTTTTGTTTAATTCGCTCTCTGATCATCTGAAATTTCATGATGAGTATAATCTTCCATCACATCTTTCCTGTTATTACCCAATGCTCCCTGCACTAATCTCCTTCTCTGAATTGGTTTTACCTGAACAGATGGAGGATCTATTTCAGATCCCTCATCTGGACCGACATCTTCGTCCCATCCAGTATCATAATCATCAGAATGCCAAATATTCCCATTCCAAGTGGATGGGTCCCACCCGTCGGCATTTGCGGTAGCTACAAACGTCCGTACTTTTCGTACATTTGGTTTTCGCTTCTTTTTAGCATTAACTTTGGCTACCTGAAGAGCAGCTTTTTCTGCCATACCAGTCATCTGATTAAGACGCTGGCGCAAAATTTCAGCTTGACCTTGCGCTAATGAGGCTTGCCCTAAGGCTTCCGACATTTCTTTCATTTTTTTTCATTCTCTCTAGCTTTCTGATCTGCACGCTCATGCTGCTTTCTGTAACCAGGCAACACGATCCACAAGCGACTCTGTAAGCCCTTCAATGGATCCTTTTCCGAGACAGCAACCTTTTTCAAGCATGATTCTACTTGATGCGGGTCTGCGTCCCTCAGCGCACCAGACCAACACCTGTCCCGAGAATGCCGGGTGACGTGCGCTTATCCCACAGCCGAGCTTCCACTGTTTCTGAACAAAACTCCTTTTTTATACGTTAAAATTAGATGCGGTTTAAGAACAACCCTCCAAGTGAGAGAGAAAGCAAACTGGCCAGGCTCGCTCCCCATCCCAATTGGGTGCACTTTGTTTTATTTACAGAAAAATATGAGTTCTTAATTGGCAATACCTCTGAGGTTTCGTAATCAATGTGTTGCCAGGATCCTGCACCTAAAGATGATCAAACGACAACAGTTTCCAACCTTATATTGAAGGTCAATGCAATGGGCTCCCTTGTACTTTCCCAAGAGATAGTGATGTTGTTTTGCATTAATTGCAAACTTGGAATTATCCCCCTTAAATTCCATTCCCACTCTGTTCATCCGTTGAGCACACAAAACAACCCATCCTTTACAGGCTTACTTTTGACCAATCGCGTTTCTCTCCGGTGGCTTACTTTTGACCAATCGCCGCCGGCCGCTATTATTGTCATCTTTGAAAAAGGTAAGGCTATGGTTTACTTCATTATTGAATATCACTCATTATTTGTTCATATACAGTGTGTATTTTTGGGAAAATGAAATGCGCCAATTAAGTTAGCTAGCATGTATAGCACACGTTTTCTTCAGTACCAGTGAACCTGTAACTTTTCCCATGATATACAGAAAACATGTTGCTACTGATCAGATAAGTTGAAATCATCGGCCGTCCGCACGTATGCAACCAGGGGTGACGCTTGAGATTCTATGACTGAATATAATGATTAAACAAAAATTACATATATTTGGTAATAATACTAGTGACGTCCTCCGAGCCACCGTGCCAATCTTGGGTCCCTAGAATCATTACCAGCACCCCACCCCCGCCCCCAAATTACATTAAAACTTGTGTTTGAGGAACCTAAAAAAATTGATTAATTGATTGGGTTTGAATCCAGCCCGCGGAGGGTGACTTGTTACACATGTAACTAAAACTCCTCCATAACGCACAGGAACTTAGCCCGAATATTGTCGCGGGGGATATTTGTCGCGTACTCCCGTTTTCTGCGTCTTTTTCGCCTGCGTGCGGGAGCTCAAAGATTGGGCCCCTTCCTTAGACCACGCGGCCTGCTGGACATCCAGCCAAAATAAAACAATGAAAAAAAACTTAGAAGACTTTACAAATTAAAAGTTTAGAAGCGGGTAATTCAACTCAGAAACCATAAATACTTTACAAGTTTAAAAGCAGACATAGGCACAAAACCTATCAAAATTTAATCTCAAACAAACTGACTGATAAAACGGGCCAATAGCCTCCAGAACATAGGCCTAAATGACACATTATGATCAGTAATTATTGAATAAATTTCACATATGTTGCTATGATTACGATAAAACACAAAGATGTCGACCCTAGCTGTACCCAAATAGACTAATAACAGGCTTTTTTTCAAGGAAGTAATTCATGCTTACGTGCTTACGGCTGAAACAGTTATACAAACACAACATAATGGTCTGTAAACATTCCAACAATGCCTTGGGGAATGGAACGCTTTTCTGAAAGGTTGTGAAGTAAACACAATCAATGTCGAATTTGAAAATAAAAGGTTGAATAGTTGTAATTTTAGATAAATAATTAAAAACGTTTTTTTCTGCCGGCCCTGGGATTCAAACGTGAATCTGTTTGAGTCATTGCCCACAAAGCCATCCTGCCGTTCTTAAAAAACTTTTTTAAAAACATACAGAAATACTTTTTGTTTCATCACACCGTGTGTACAATTTTGAAGATTATGTTTAAAATAAGAAACTTTTATTTGATGTGAAATAAGTTCAAATATAAGGACTTCAGATGTAATTCTGTTATTTAAAGCTATATCCGTTTTCTCACTCACAACGGACGGGGGGATACCTGTGTCACACACATATATATTATTTCATTTCCATGTAGTTTGTTGAAGTACTAAAATAACTCAAATTAAATAAAAATAAAACTTAATAAAAAACTAATAAAATGACAACTGTAACTAAAACTAAAATAGATAACAAATACAAATCAAACTACATTAGTTTATCAGTAATCCTAAAAAAAATAACACTGAGCCAAACACGCATGCCAAAAAACAACAACAACTTTCCTACGCATAGTAAGGAATGGTTATAAAAAAAAAAACTGATACAGAAGTGAAACAAGTAGTAAAAATAAAAACCGATATTAATATCCTTTGCCAGTGTCCCTGTCAGGTGGAGTCGCACGGTAGATTCGATGGTCTTTACACTCTTCGGTCTTCACACAAAGGCTGCCGCGGTAAACTACGCTTTTTAAACCCATCTAACAAAATACTAATCCAATTCAGCTGAACACACTTTCCTGTTAATCACAACAAATGGCCATGCAAGCGCCGAACGTAAACGGCTCGAATGAAGATGGCGGGTTGAAGCCATATTTTATTAAATCAAGCAAATTCACAGAAATATGGACAAAGAGCCCGCTAACATGACTGCAAAAAACTAGGAAGCAAAGCGTAAGGCCTAACAATTACCGTTAGATGGGGAAAATACTACAAGAGCGGTAAACAAATTCAAACAGAAAGAATGCGCAAAGTCATGGAATTGTTCTGGTTTCAAAGCGTAGGCCTATGAAAAAACTTTGCGGTTTATATCTCACAATCAGGGGTGCAAACTCCTCAGGCGTGAAAAAGGTGACAAACTAAACTCCACCCCCCATATATATACACACTGGGGTGGGAATTGCAGGGTACCTCACGATACGATATAATCACGATACAGTGATTCTACGATAATTGACATATTGCTAGACTATCATATAATGATACATCACGATATCTGTCTAACTATGAAAACAAAATGCCTGTGAAAAGGTTAAGTGCAAGTTTTCTTTATTCAAGTCCAAACAGTTAGAAAACAGCAAAAAAGTACTGTAAATCAATTTTAACATGTTAAGTAAATTAATAATTTTATTGATTAATTTATATATTTTTGTTTGTAGTTTATTTAGAATATATTTAGCTATCACACAAAATAACTTGAGATTCACTTGCGAGGGCAGTTAAACAGTTTATTAGGATCAATCAAAGCTGTCTTTCAAAGCTGACTTTTAGCATCATTACTCCAGTCACATGATCCTTCAGAAATCATTCTAATATTCTGATTTGCTGCTCAAAAAACATTTATTATTATTATTCTGTTGAAAAGAGCTGAGGTTTTTTTTGAAGAATGGAAAGTTCAGAAGAACAGCATAGTTTGTAACATGATAAATGTCTTTATTATCACTTGTGTGCTAAATAAAAGTTTTAATTTCTATATGCTGACTACAAGCTTTTGAATGGTATAGTGCATATTGTTACACTTGGAGTAAGACTGGAGTAATGAAGAAGACAATTCTTTACAAAAACATTACAAAACCTGGCATTTTCATAGTGTATATTATTTATGTGATCTGAAGGAAAAAAACAAACAAACACATTTTGAATTTCTGGGTTATTTCTCTCAGCAGATCTTCTTCCAGAAACAGAAAGTAGCCGGGATTAACTTGTTTATTTACGCGGAGGCGATGTGGGCGTTTACATTCGCGCGTCTCACGTGGATGTTTGAATCTGAAAGGTACGAACGCGTGACCGTATTAGATATAATGAGTTGAGACGGGAAAACTGGGCATCGCGTCGATTTCATACGGATTACTTTAACATTGAATATTTGTTTTGGACGTGACTTACTTCATTTAAAAGTAGACATTTTAAGCTTTCTATACATATATGTCTCATGTATTTGAGGCGAGTATTCGTGGAGATTCAGGTTGTTTTATTTTGTGTCTGTGAAGAAAGGTGACAGAGCCGGCAGAGAACGCACCCCGTTTATTTTATTCATTTTAGAAAAGCACATTATTTCGTTGTTATTATGACTATACAGAAATAAAAGTAGACCCTTTGCAGATTCAAATGATACCTTATTCTTATCTGTACGATCAAAACTGACAGAGTATTTCTACTTCTTTTCACGGGCATAAAGAAAATAGGAGACAGCTTGCACCGGTGCGGGCTTCGACCCCAAGGTAAGCCAATCAGAGACAGAGTAGGGCGGGTCCATTGCCAACAGGAGAAAGAAACGCTGCAGGTGATGTGACAGATGACTCGCAGATCCGACGACCCCCCCCCCTCCTCAAAAATTTTTTTTTTACAGATCTGCACGATTCACGTGAATGACCTATTTCAAGGTGAAAACGGCGAATTTCGCCGAAAGGTGACAAGTTTGCACCCCTGTGATACACCAAAAGATGATAATAATTGAAGTATTTAAAAATAGTATGCATAACCAGGAGTGTCATGTGTCCATTTATTTGATTCCATACAACAACCGAAGCTAGAGGAAGCTTAAATACTCACCTGTGCTCTAAATTAGCTTACTAGTTCAAAAAAGTAAATTTCATGCTAATTTAATTCTTTCAAATTCTCATTCTGTCTGTGCAGTGTTGCAAGTGCTCGGAGGTCCAGTAAGAACACTATGGGGACACTTAACACAAGCCACATTCCACCGAAGGACTCCATCAGACTTGCTGAGTCGGTCATAGATAACCCAAACTCAGTGAGCGAGTTTAAAAATAAAAACCTGCCACTTTATAAACTACTCGGCAGCATAAAGACTGACAGTAATGGATGGAACCTGATTGCCATGGAGGTTCTGGGACAAGATCACAGACGAGCTTTAACTACGGGCCCAAGCAGGCGCTCACAGATGGCCAGGTAACACTACAGGAATTTGTAGTAATGCTAAACATTGAACATTTTAAGTACAGCATTACACATGTTAAGCAGCCGAGTGTTTATTTTTTAAAAACAAAGAAAATGGCTAAATCGACTTTTAACATTTCTTTCTTTTTCCAGGAAACTTCTAGCTGACACCATAATTAGTGGAGACGTGGAGCTTCTGCTGAAACGCTGCATGATTGTACATCACCCGCTCACCTCACAAAAGCTGAGAGAAGCTCTAGGTAAGAAACTCTGAGGTGTTAATCCTGTGAAACACATGATCTACTCTCCAGCAGATACTGTGATTTGTCAGGGTATTTATGGTAGACACGTTAATGCAGCATGCTGCTTTTGATAATTTTAATAAAAAAAAAAAACTGTATTAATGACAGTAGCTCTGACTGCATAGAACAGCTCGTTCACAGGGACACGTACAGCAGACTGATAATAAACAGATTAAAAGCTTGTGTAATTGTTTTTATGGTGAAAATTGAATCTTTGACAAATTAGATTACAGAGATTAATTTTATTGTCATTTGAGCAATATACACAAGATATGAAATATAAAGCATGCATGACTGAACTAATAGTCTAAGAGTAAAAATGCAACAGTGTTGCTGCACTAAATAATATGCTTGTGTGTAATTCCAGGTGAAAGCATTCCCTCTCAGTGCCACGTTTTGTCTGATGAAGGTATCCGAGGCTACTACAAAGCAGGATACCGAAACCTGGTGTCAGAGTACAGCCACTTGGGAATCCTGGATCAGAACCAGTGTGAGCGTCTGGACGAGTGGGTGAATCAGGACCAGCATGAGGACACTAACACTGCAGAGTACGGCCAGGTTCTGCAGGGGTTACAGTAAAAATGCCTAGTGTTAGTGAACACAATTTCTCTTCAGCGCCTTATGATAAATATGATGATGGTGATGAAGATGATGCCTATAGAAAGTAGGAAATGATTGCTCTCTGCCACTGAAATTGCATTCACTGTAATAAATAAACAAATGAAAAATTATTTTAGCAAGTAAAGATATCTTGGAATATTGGTAGATCATTTTGGTCATTTTAAGCATTTATTTTTAGGATGATAAAATAAGCATTTAAAACTCAAAATCAGTAAAAGTGTCTAGAAATATTGTATTCTGTTAAAACAAATCTAGTGTTTTGTTGTAGTAATTTACGTTTGGGTTTAAGCATTTAGAAAATCAGAATACTACAGGGTTATTCCACAAAACGTGAATTGAAATCCGAACATAAGAATGGTGTTGGGTTGTGATTAAATTGTAAAAATATATAACAGGAATAAAATCTAAAAACAAATTTTCAGCTTCTCTTCAGTATTGCTCTGTAGTGTAGAACAGGAACATGCTTCAAGCTCTTCTCTGATTAAAAGTTATAAAAACACTGTGAAATCAATATACTTAAAACTGTACCGATTTTATAATCACATAATTCTTAATAATCAGTGAAATTAATCTCCATTTGTCAAACGTGTATTGTAAAATGTTTTGTTACTAATCTGCATGATGCTGGTGAATGGCTTTGTACTGAAAATGTGCCAATAAAATTAAATTTTATTTCTGTTCCTATTTCATTCTTAAAATGATATAATCACTCATCATATAATCAACAGGGAAAATGGGACAGAGATAAATTACTAAACATATGGAGTTGATCAAATAGACCAAAAGGTGAAAAATAAAAAGGGACAGTATAGAGCAGTAATATTACATTTTTATTGTTATCGACTTCTAAATGTTAGAATTAAAAATCACTCATTCATGAAACACGTGCAGAACAAATTTTTGTGTAAATCGTTCGTAAAGCTGTTCTGACGTAAATTTTCGAATTCATGAAAATGTTCGTATTTTCAAAATGTTAGCTGGTAAGAGAGAAATGTTCACCTGCTTCACAGGTAAGTGGTGTGTAAAACGTTCTGTGTTCTTTTTGGCAAACAGATGACACTGAATATTGATGCACTGCCATCATAATATTTTACAAGGTCGTCTGCTCATTTATTTATTTTTTTAGCTGAGAGTTGATAACTGTTTAGCTTTGGGTAAAACACAGCGCTTGTTACTTTTACCCAGCCGTCCAATCAATGGAGGAGGGGCGGGAAAAATACTACACCGACCAATCATCCTACTTGTACAACAACTGAACAACAATAGAGAAGTTAATATTGCTGGTTACTGCATTTTTACGCAACCAAAGCGTCTCAGCTGGAAAAAACGCTGTGCCACCAAAGAATTCAAGCGCCACCAGCTGGCCGTTTTCAGAAGAGCACCTGGCATATTTTCAGCTGGCTAAAACGCTTTGGTGGACACACGTTATTGAATATTTATAGGCATATGGCCTATTAGTCTTTTTAGCATTTATGCAATATACTGGAGCCAAACCTGAGAAAGTAGACCGGAATATTCCACTGCGTTCCTGGACACACAGCTGTAATTCATAGGTGGGGATTATGCTAATTGTGAATGAGCGTGCACAAGAGCCCTATTTACCAATGATTGGAATTCATTAACATACGCATGTTTAACTATCAAATCTGACGTTTACGAAGTGTTTGTGAATCCAGGAGAGTTTTCGGGAAGGTCTGTTTCACGCACAAATTACTCAGAATTTACTCCTAAATTTATGAATCATGAATGAGGCCCAAAATGCTTCTAGTTACAAATGTAAATATAGCTGCAAGCAGCAATTACGGGGCCAAGCACTCCAGCGGTCAAATGAGGAGCTAAGCATAGCATGGAGCATCAAACCAAATGCAGCAATGGGTACTAAAAGCAATTTTAGGATGATTTCAATTGAAATGGGAGAAAATTCATAAATAGAACCTATAGTAATATCATTAAATGGCTGATCACTTTTGACCAACAGGTGGCGCTGTAAGCTAATTATTTTGTGTGAGGTGATAATGGCACACACAAAGTTTGTTGTAATTATTTCAAAACTTGGCAGAGATATAGCCTAAAGGCCCGGGTAAAGTTCACTTTCCGCATTCTGTTTTGTCTCGCGCACAGCCACGTCCGCGCACCTTTCAAAGTATACTCAGAAGAGTATACTGCAGAAGAGTGCGGACGGACGAGCTTGACACATGCGTAGTATTACCAACTTGACATGTGCTGCCAACATTCACCTCGCACATGCGCTGTTGTACGCACATTGTCCACGCGGTTTCAAAAAATTGCCTGCATGCGGACGGGGTGCGCAGCTGTCCGCGAACCCTACTGATGATGAAAATAACGTAATTAGGAAGGTGCGCGGACGTGGATGGCAAAAAATCCATCCACGTCACATTTTTTTTTCTTATTGGTGTCGATAGTATGTGTATAAATATGTAAAATTAAAATTATTTTTTTTATGATTGTGGAGGTTAGTTAGATATGCTATAACACTAGGGGTGCTACAGCATACGTGTGTAGCTGTGTTGATAACATGCTTTAAGGTACGGAAGAAGCCATTGCTGCACCAATTTACATTGGTTGCCAGCTGCCGTTAAAAACCAAGAAGAAGAAGAAGAGAAACAATGGGATGAAGAAAGTAAAGGATGTCGTTTATAAGATTAGACAAGCAGTAGGAAAAATGAAATAAATAGGAAGCACTCCCAGAGAGCAAAATAGAATATCTAGAACGAGGTTAGGTCACACTGGGTTAAATGAAACAATGTTTTTTTATATATAAAAAAAGCATCCATCATGTTTGTGTGTTTGTGGAATGGAAGATGAGTCAGTGGAGCATGTTATTTGTCACTGTATTAAATATAAGTTGCAAAGAATAAGATTAAAAGATGAGTTAAAGAAATGGGGTGAATGTATTAACTAGCCCAAATAAAAAAAAAAAGACCTTTATAATTTTTTATTTATATATATTTATATATATATATATATATATATATATAAATAAAATCAGACAGGAGTTTAAATCAATCAAAAATATTTTCAATACACAAATATCAACAAATATCAAGGAAGGAATTTTATTTCACTATTTACAGGGTATCTGCAGAATTTTTAAAAATAAATTTAAGGCAATTTATGACCCATTTTAAGAGCTGCACAAGTGAAATGAACACCGTTGGACAGTGCAATATGTTTTAGGGCAATATGATTTTAAATTTCTGAATGCATCTCCTCCTAGAGCTTTTAAGCTAGAACCACGAAACTCAGCCCAGATCTTCAGACTGATCTCAATTAGTGTGCCTTATCTTTTCTAACTGATCCAATTTATGGTTTTCATAAAACTGAAGATTAAATATCATAAAAATCCCATAGACTTACATTACGGAATGTTCAGATGAGCCAAGACTATTCAAACTCCAACTGTCAAAATTCAAATCTAAACACACTGAAGCCCTTTAGACTCAATCAGACTTCCCTTCTATGAACTATTTCTAATCCATTCAAACTCATCTATCTAATATTTCTAATCTATCTATCCTAGCGACATGCTAATCATGCTAGTAACATACTAACAACATGCTAGTCACATGCTAATCATGCTAGCATCATGCTAATCATGCTAGAAACATGCTAGTCACTTGCTAGTAACAGACTAATCATGCTAGAAACATGCTAGCGACATGCTAGTTACTGGCTAATCATGTTAGCAGCATGCTAGTCACATGCTAATCATGCTAGTAACATGCTAGTCACATGCTAATCATGCTAGAAACATGCTAGTCACATGCTAATCATGTTAGAAACATGCTAGCGACATGCTAGGCACTTGCTAATCATGCTACTAACATGTTAATCATGTTAGAAACATGTTATCAACATCTATCTAATCTAATCTAAATGTTCAAACTTCAGGCTTTTACACCTGCTGTAAACTTTCAGACCAGGCTTTCTCAGGCCAACCTAAAGTTTGTCTTGACGAACTTTTTTATCTTTAACTCTGGCACAACACTTTTGTTGTGCATTGTCCCTGTATATATATAAAAAAGGGGGTCTTCAAAAGCCCTGCAAAAGTGATTTATATATATGTTTGTTTATATACAGTATATGTGTTGTACTTTAAAAACATTACAAACCTGACAGCAGAAGCAGCACAAACAAACTCCCGTCCTCTTTGCTGTATTCTAATGAGAGATGAACAAATATCCTCTGGGATGTTTACACCGATTTACTTGAAGCTGCTCACCCTTTCCACAGGGGTCCCACTGATCATAAGAGGAGTGTAGGGCCGCTCGTTCCCGTATCTCAGGGAACCGAGGTTATGTTAGTAACAGCGTACGTTTTGAAGCTACTGGTGTTGTATGGCTACAAGGATGTGAAGATACTGTAAGAGACGTATTCTGAGACACTGAAATGGCTAAATAGTTTCATGTGAACACTAGGTGGGGACATCATCTCTACCCAAGCCAGGAAACATATTGCATGATTTGCATTGCTCTAGACATGTTTAACCACTAGAGAGGAAATTACCTCTGTTTAAATTTATATCTCTGGTCAGCAGTTTGTAGCACAACAGATTGTGCACAATTAGGCTCTGTAAAAACTAACACCACATTGATATTACCATAGTAATTTTGCAACTTATGCGTTCTATGAAAAGACTGACAGTTTTGATGTGCTTTAAGATTACCCATGAGTAGATTAAAATCTAGAAAAAAGGCTCGAGGTGAAAGAGAACACCACAAAACAGGAAGTCAGTTTCAAAACAAAACTAGAAGCAGATGTGTTCATCACACTTGCAGATGAAACAGAAGTCTCAAGTGCCAAAAGATTTTATACTGTAAGAAAAGTCAGTACTGTGTTTGAACATTTAGACTTGTCTTTTGATAATACATATTCTATAAAATGGCAATTATACTATTTATAAGGCAACTGTGGTACAAATATATACCTCAAAGAGTAACTTAACTACATTATTACAAATAAAGTTTTCAAAAAGGAGAGTTTGTAGCGATTCAATAGAATTAACTATTTTTGGCTTCCTAAAGCCCCGTTCACACTACAAGTCACACGCAGCGACAAAGCGGCACAATCCCATTAATTTCAATGGACAGCTGGCGATTTCCGGCGACACGAGTGATAGCGACCATTGGCGACCGGATGGGGCGTGTCTAGCAACTCGACAAAGTTCAGAATCCTTCAACTTTATGCAAATGAAGAGCGACTTTCGGGAGCGACAGCCAATAGGAAAGAAGATGATTGAGCTCATTGATCGTTCTCCTCTAAGCCGTAGATAATCATACTCAATGGAAAAAAGTAGGCTCTGTTTCTCATTCATTTTTGTTTGCATGTAGGGATTTAATTTATATTCATATTATATTTAGTCTTTTGCCTCCAAAATGTTTGTAATTAAGCGGCAAGAAACCTGATTCGCTGTCAAGGCAACCAGTAGTGGGAACGCCCACTAGCAGTCTCATCGCCAGCCCCTCAAAGTCGCTGCTAGTGTGAACGCAGCTTAAGGCTGGCCACACACTTAAAAGATTTTAACCCTTTAGGCGCCAGGTTTTTTTTTTAAAAATGCTGGATTTTGACATCAAGATTTCAAAACCTTGTGGCTTGAAAGGGCTTAAAGATAGAGATCTACTGTAAATTAGAAAAATGTTGGGCATGACCTAAAGTTTATGTGGGGTGTAAATATACTCATCTAATTTGCATATTATGATGTCAACAGGGGGGCGGCCCTCTTGAATTTCATAATATTCAGGAAATAGTAGATATTCAATTGATGTTTGAACTTATTTGCATGTTTGTTTGTTTTTTTGTCTTTTTATCCTCATTCCAAATGATCAGAAAAGAGGAAATCAACAATAAAACAGGAGAAAGTACTAAATTATTACTATATTACTATCCTATATAGTAGTAAAACTCATGGGAACAGTAGCCTACTTATTGATCAGTTCATCAGTTATATTCAGGAAATAATAGCTATTGAATGGATGTTTGAGCTTATCTGCATATTTGTTTTGTTTTTTTGTCTTTTTATCCTCATTCCAAATGATCAGGAAAAGAGGAAATCAACAGTAAAACGGGAGAAAGTAGTAAATTATGACTATATTACTCTGCCATAGTAAAATACATTTGCCTATTTTGTGATCAGTTGACCAGCTATCTGCCCAATCAGGTATCTAAGTGACACAGTTTATAGTTCTTGAGAGTATGGTAGACCAACCCCACACTGACTGCACCTGTACTGGCGGCCCATAGAGCGCGCGCGATCAGAGAAAAAGACGCGATCTGGCCGATCATCAGCACCGCGGCGCGGAGCCAGCGGCGCTCCGTGAGCTCAGAGATCAGCAGCTCTCCTATGGACACTACGACCACGTCCACCCCTGCCACCCCCATCCCCGTTGGGCAAAGGGTCAAATGATCACTTGTTTGTGCTTCATGAACTCTCTCACCTTGCACGCGCGGCACCATTGTGCTGCAAAGATGTACCGGGAGAAGCGTGATCATTAGACGGCCGATCGTCATTTCCAAAAGGCAAATATACCCCTTCAGAGTCAGAATCGGCGAATAACATTTGCAACACATCCTCACGGTACAACTTTCTATTAGCCATTTGGAGATTTTCTCTCACAAATCTCACACTTCACTCACACGCTATGAACTGAACTGCTTCCGCATCAATGACACGATCGCTCACTTTCTCTGCTATTTCCTCGAACACTTTGAATAGGAACAGGATGGAATTTTGGTCTAGAATCGAAGTACTACATGTCTGCCATCTAGTGGTAGGGAATACAAATGAGATATTACACCAGATAAGGAACTACAGTCTATTTGATCAAGTATGACGTCTTGTCGCAATTTTGCGACTTTGGCGTTTAGAGGGTTAAGCCCGCTTTTGGGTCTGACTTGGCTTGGCCTGATTGCAACTGACATTTTGTCCTCAATTGTGTCCTCAAGTGTGTGGTGCCATTGCAATTATTCTATAGAGTCAGAGCCTCCCCAATCCCAAGTTGTAAATATCAACCATGATGCCCTCAACAGCCAATGAGAGCATGCAAGCATCACCAACCGCATGTTGCATACTTTTAAAGCTAAAACATGACAGCTACAAACATGTCAAGGAAGATCAACTTGTGCAACTATAGTAGTAATATATGTTACTTTATAATGGGAACCATGCTGAGATGGGAGTTCGGTTCAGTTAAATTTTATTTCAGGGAAAGACAAGAATTGCAATATGGCTGAATGTGACGATTAAACTTCAAAAGGCTATGATTTCATGAAATAAACATGAGCGCTGCAAGTTCAAAGTCCGGTGCTGAGCGGCTTTGCGTTCTGTCTTTACTGGGAAAACAGTTATATTTCTGCCAAACACTACACCTGCTGGCAGAGAATTAATCAGTTACCGTAGGTTAAACTAGTGTGCGTATGAGTGCCTTCTTTCACTGCATGATTCGGTCTATTAAAATGCATTTAGAATGATCACATAATTTAAGATATGGGGGCAGGAAATGTATAGCCTATATTTTTATCATTTCATATAGTTAATATCGCAAGAAGAGTGCCTTTTTTTTCTTCAAAAAATTTGAACAGGATTTGCTAATGTCTGTGGTGGAAAATGAAGGCTTTAGGGTCTTTGTCCACCTCCTGGATCCCACATACACAATCCCAGGAAGGAAGGCCCTGAAACAAATGTTGGATGAAAAATACAAGGTCACCAAAGACCAGGCTGTGGCACAAGTTTCAAAGGTTCCACAGTCAGCTTAACAGCAGATATGTGGACCTCAATAAATATGGACGCCTACTTGTCAGTGACCTGCCACTTCATTACAGAAGAGGTCCAGCTGTCAACTATTCTGCTAGGTGTAAAAAACTTCCCCCGGTCCCATACTGCAGCACACATAGCAGAGGCCAAAGACACTCTGATGGCAGAGTGGGAAAGTAAGGAGTCTGGTCACAGACGCAACACCAAATATGGTAGCATGTGCCAATCTCCTCAATGTGCGCCACATCAACTGTTTTGCCCACATGTTGAATCTGGTGGTGAAAAGTCACTGTCACGAACATCGGACCTTGATGACATCCGCACCAAGGCACAGAGAATTGTGGCACATTTCAAATCAAGCACCACAGCAAAAGAGAAGCTGTCAGAAATACAGCGACTGATGGGAAGACCAGAGCATAAACTTCTGCAAGAGGTTATGCTTCAGAGGCTGTACGAGCAGAGGGAGCCACAAGGTGCAGCCCTCACCAGTCTTAACACCACCCTCCTCCCATTATCTGATGAGGAGTATGACACTATAAATCAGTGTCTTTCAGTTTTCTCTCCATTCCACCAGGCCACTGAGGAGATGTCTACAAAAAAGAGGGTCTCTGGATCCAAAGTCATCCCTATTGTGAAGATGCTGAAGCACCTTGCATCCAGTCAGTGCACTTCAGTTACACATCCAGTTGCCAGTAATTTAGTCAACAATATCCACACCAACCTCCAAGAGAAATTTGCTGGCCTGGAGAAAGTAACATCTTTGACACTAGCAACATTATTGGATCCACGATTCAAACAGGTAGGCTTCTGTAGCACAACAAGTTGTCAGGCAGCAGTGGAAAGACTCAGGAGAGAATGTGCCAGTGTTATACCTGAACCTGCCCATCCACTGCCACCTGCAGAGGGTCCATCTCATGTCCAAAGCAACAGCCTCTGGGACCTCCTGGACAGCCATGTGGATTCACAACATGTATCAAATTTTACCTCCAGTGCAATTGCAGAGGTCCAGAGGTGTAGTACTTTTACTCTGTGTTTTGTATTCATCTTTTGCAGAAATGATAATGATCTCACATATTTGTTTTCTTTGCTTATGTAGGTATTTGAAGGACAAACTGCTTCCCAGGACGGAGGACCCATTAAAATATTGGCTCCTCCACAAGGCAGCTTTCCCGTACCTTTATATAGTGTCTCTATAGTACCTCTCCACACCAGCATCCTCAGTCCCCTGTGAGAGGATTTTTTCAAAGGCTGGCGAAATCGTCAGCCAGACAAGAAGCCGTTTGAAGCCAAGCACAAATTGAGCAGATTTTGTTCTTGAATAAAAACTTGTAAAACAAAGTTCTCTTCATTTTTACACTGTGGCACTAGGAATCCCTTCAGAATCATTCCCACAGAAGTACTTCTATAGTGTTACTTTAATCTTTTCATATTATGCGTTACATTACAATCATGTGCTCTTAATGCAAATCAGGACATGGTATATGATCTATATCCAGGGATGTCCTTGTAATCGTTACCACCATAAGTGTTTTCCACTGAATTGCATAAGAACTTCTCAGAAACCTACAGTCATACCTCCAAGACACTGATGTTGAAATACCTCTCATCTCAGTTTACAGCACAAACCTGTCATATCAATCTAAATCATGTTTAAAGTATTTATAAGTAGTAACAGAACAACATATTTAAACATTTTATTAGTAAATTGACATTTCAAAATGTTGTAAGACTTTCATGTGTGGACAATGATTCTCAGAATGAAGACACAGCTATTGCGGAGTATTGCTTTTGTGTGGAAACTGGAATCGACAAGATGTGTGAATCATTTGAAAGTGGCAGCTATAATTGCAGCTGACCACTAGATGTCACTGGTAGGGTCTGTCTGTGAGGCTTTGAATCTTTTTTGGTACAATCAGGGAAAAAGCCTCAAAAGATTCACAAGGCTTCATCTGCCTATCTCTACCTGCGTGCAATTTATTCTGGGATAGGGTAAGGTGCGAAGTGTCCATCAGATGTACATCAAAGTTAAGGCCACGCCTCCGAAGTGCACGAAGGGCCCTTTCGAAGTGCATGAGACGCTCCGCCTTCATAGGATTTCTTAATTTACATTTATGCATTTAGCAGACACTTTTATCCAAAGCTACTTACAGTGCATTCAGGCTATAATTTTTTTTATCAGTATGTGTGTTCCCTGGGAATTGAACCCATGACCTTTTGCGCTGCTAACGCAATGCTCTACCACTGAGCCACAAAAACACCAATTACGCATAATTACGTCACCCGGGGTTCCCTAGAGCCGCTCCTGTCGTGTAGCAACGGTGCGAGAGGACAGCTGCTATCCTGAATGGACAGGTGGAGCCAGAATTGCTAATTTTTGTTTTTATGTTTTATA
Organism: Aspiorhynchus laticeps; assembly: GCA_023376895.1. NCBI lineage: Eukaryota > Metazoa > Chordata > Actinopteri > Cypriniformes > Cyprinidae > Aspiorhynchus > Aspiorhynchus laticeps. The sequence continues at coordinate 36,698 of JALXFT010001853.1, read as the reverse complement.
TCACAATGGAGAAGATGGTAGGAATGTTTCATCCACGGTTTGCTGCGTCCGGATTACAACTTTAAATGCAGGTATTGGCTTGGAACTTACTTGAATAATGTAATGATACATATGAAAATCTACAAAATACACACACACATAAATAGCAGTTCAAATGCTGACTGATATCTTACAAAGGTGTGATTTTATATAGTTTATTGTCTTGACCATGGTGATGTAGACAGGTTTGTAAAAATAAAACTGAAATAAAAAAAAAACAGCATTGTACAGCTCAATGTTCAGTGGCAGCTGTCACAGCTGAAAAGTGCCCAGTCCGATTTCTTCATATGCATCCTTCGATATAGTTAGCAAAAAATTATCAATTTTCTGTCAAGAAATGTTGTTATTTTCATTTTCAAAATAATCAGTAGTGGACTGTAAGGAAGTACATTCATTAAGTATTCTCATACAAATGTGAAGTAATACGTTTTGGGGGTTTTTCTCTCACAGGACAGCAACACTACAAAAATATGGTCTTTTACAACATGAAGCATTGTTGTAGATTAAACTACCCAAATATGAAGTAGGCAACTTTAAATTTAACAACCTTGAACATATTCAGAAGTAAAGTGCAACATACGCAGTAGTGCAGCAGTAATAAATGCAAAACCATCCTGACTAATTCTTTTTCAGAACAATACTGTATACCTTTACTTTTACTCTCAATACTTCTCTTTTATTTACACGTGAATATGCATAACAAAAAATGCAAAATGCACAGAAAGTACTTTGTAAAAGTACAAATAAATTGCATTACAAAAATGAATAATATATACAACTTAGTCATTTAATTTTTCACTTACATCACAAAAATAAACTACAATTTTTCAATATATTTTTTTTTTAAATGTCACATTGTCAATGAAAAAAAACTAATTTCTGTAATCTACCCATTTTTTCTCACTGTTTTCTCTTGCCTAATAGAGAATGGCTAATAATGTATTTGTTAAGCATTCTCTCAAGAAAAGAAATCACTCTCTCCCTGCTCTCCTGTGCTCTTTTCTCCTCTGTCTCTCTGGAGTTTGATGGGCCTCACCTGTCCCAGGATGGACACTCCCTCCCACCTGTCCCAGGACACCTGCAATCCTAAGGCAGAGCAAATAAACCATGACTGTTAACAGCAACAGCACAATGAATTTCAGCAAAAATCTGTCTATTAACTTGCTTACTTTGTTATTTTTAAGTCCTTCACTAGCAGGCTCATTTTCTCCAGAACAGTCAAAAAACGAGAAAATCTAAACACTTTTGAAAAATATAAAGACAGGTTTGCAATCGTAACATTAGAAAATATGACACAGCAGCACATGCATACAAAATACTTAAGTCCTAAATGTTGGTTAAAACATATGTAGACATATCTTGCATGACATCACTACAAAAACAACAAAGGGAAAGACTATTGCCTTATAAACTGGTTGTCTAATTGTTTGTGGGCTTTGTGTTAAAAAAACCTGGCTTTTAACATTTTCGCTAGGTAACTTATTTGAGTAAATAAAAACACAATGCTTACATTTCCATGTGAATTCCCCACAGAACTCTCATCCGCCGTGTTCTTTGAATATAAATTCCATCGTCATCTGCAAAGGTGACTCTGGAATATGGTAGGGTGTGAAGTGTCCAGATGTACACTTCATTTTCCTGGGTAACGGAGGGTGCGTTTGAAGTCAAATTACGGCAGCCTTCGTCGTGCCGTGGTGATGCAATCGGCCTTGGAATGCGGTCATCGGAGTGCACATCCTGAATTGGGCCAGCTTATGTCGTGACACTGTGACGCAATTGCACTTCAAATGCGCACTCTGGAGTCTGCACAGTCGACATTGGGACAGCCTTCGTCGCGTCCCCGTGACACAATCGGCCTTCAAATATGCACTTCGGAGGACGTAGCCTACAAATTGGGACACGGCTTTATTGTAATCTCACATACTATTTAGGATGGATAGTATGAACATTGGGACGCAGGGTTTGATCAGTCTGCGCTGTTGGGGGGGCCAAGCATATTTTGAGGGGGCCGGTGCCACCCCTCTAGACACACCCCTGTATGGTATCGAAAAAGTTACAATTTCTAGAAGAGCTGGTAAGAGAGGAAAAACATTTACAACATTAGATTTGATTAAAAAGCTTGTCTCCCTTTGGTTTAAATGAGGACTTTGATCTTTCTTGTATTACATTTACATTTAGTCATTTTGCAGACACTTTTATCCAAAGCGACTTACAATTGGGGAAAACAAAGCGATTCATCTTGAAGAGGCAATCAGACAGAGGAAATGTTGGTAACACTGAGTCTCAGGCATTGTTCAAATAAGTACAAGCTAGCAAGGGAAGGAATAAATAAAGAGAAAGAAAGAAAAAAAAATCTTTCTAAGTTTAGGATGAATTCAAGTAGTGTCGAAAGAGATGAGTTTTCAGTTGTTGCTTGAAGACTGACAGGTATCCAGCATTCCAGATAGGGGTGGGAAGATCATTCCACCAGCCAGGAATGGGGATTGAGAATGTTCTGGAGAGTGATTTTGAGCCTCTCTGTGATGGTACCACGAGGCGTCGCTCACTAACAGATCTCAGACTTCTGGAGGGGATGTAGATTCGTAATAGTGAGTTGAAGTAGGCGGGTGCTGAGCCTGTGGTTGTTCTATATGCAAGCATCAATGTCTTAAACTTGATGCGAGCTGCAACCGGTAGCTAGTGCAAGGAGATAAAGAGAGGTGTAACATGGGCTCTTTTGGGTTCGTTGAAGACCAGTCGTGCCGCTGCATTCTGAATCATTTGTAGAGGTTTGATTGTGTTTGATGGAAGTCCAGCCAGAAGAGCATTGCAGTAGTCCAGCCTAGAAACGACAAGGGCCTGGACAAGAAGTTGTGCAGCATGCTTTGTCAGAAAGGGCCTGATCTTTCTGATGTTGTGTAGTGCAAACCTGCAAGATCGAGCAGTCTTTGCAATGTGCTCTTTGAAGGTCAGCTGGTCATCAAAGATTACACCAAGATTTCTGACTGAAGTTGATGGGCTAATTATTGATGTGCCTAACTGAATCGAGAAGTCATGCTGTAGAGTCGGAGTGGCAGGGAAGACAAGAAGCTCAGTCTTTGCCAGGTTGAGCTGTAGGTGATGTTCTTTCATCCATGCCGAGATGTCCGCCAGGCAGCCTGAGATCAGTGCAGCTACCGTTGGATCAACAGGTTGAATGGAGAGATAGAGCTGTGTGTCATCAGCGTAGCAATGGTAGGAGAAGCCATGTGCCTGTATGATGGGACCCAGTGATGTAGTGTATGTGGAGAAGAGGAGGGGTCCAAGAACCGATCCCTGAGGAACCCCAGTGACCAGTTGATGTGCTTTGGATACCTCCCCTCCCCAGGCCACCCTGAAAGACCTACCGGTGAGATAGGAATCAAACCAGCGAAGTGGAATCCCAGTGATGCCCAGTTATGAGAGGGTGGACAGAATGATCTGATGATTGACACTGTCAAAAGCGGCAGATAGATCCAGCAGAATGAGGACTGATGATTTGGAATCGGCTTTTGCAATTCGCAGGGCTTCAGTGACTGAGAGTAGCGCAGTCTCAGTTGAATGGCCACTCCTGAAACCTGACTGTTTAGCATCTAGTTTGTTGTTATGTGAAAGAAAAATGAGGCCTGGTTGAAGACAGCTCATTCGAGTGTTTTGGCTATGAATGGAAGGAGAGAGACAGGTCTGTAGTTTTCTATAAGAGAAGTGGTTTTTTTTAGTAGTTGTGTTACCCGAGCCTGCTTGAACGCAGTGGGGAAAATGCCTGTAAGGAGGGATGTGTTGATGTGTGTGAGTGCCGGTAAGAGTGTGGGAGAGATTGCTTGGAGAACGTGTGAGGGGATTTGGTCTAGAGGACATGTTGTAGGAAGGCTGGAGAAGAGAAGTTTGGATACTTCCGCATCAGTGAGGGGACAGAAGGAGAAGATGGGGAGTTTTAGCAGTGGGTGTGGTTGGTTGGAGATCCTGTGTGGAGGTGAGAACTGACTACTGATTGTTCTAGTTTTGTCTGTGAAAAAAGTGGCAAAGTCATCAGCTTTTATAGAAGTGGAGGGAGGTGGTGGAGGGGAACAGAGGAGAGAATTAAAAGTTCTGAAGAGATTACGCATGTCTGGAGCGCTGTTGATCTTGTTGTGGAAATGTGAGGATTTGGTTTGATTTACACCATTTTCTCTCTGCCGCTCTGAGTTTGGTCCGATGCTCACGAAGAACATCGGATAACCAGGGGTTAGAAGGGGCAGCCCGTGCTGGCCTGGAGGAGAGAGGACAAATGTTATCTAGACAAGAGGTTAAGGTAGAGCATAAAGTGTCAGTAGCTGCATTCACATCCAGAGATGAGAAATGGGTAGGTGAGGGAAGAGAGGAGGATACTAGAGGAAATTTGGGAGGGAGAAAGGGAGCGTAGGTTTTGTCTAAAAGTAACCGGTAAGGGAGATGGTGGCACCCGGGTAGCAAAATGTAAAGTAAATGTAATGAAGAAATGGTCAGAGATATGTAGTGGTTGTACCAGAATGTTATCTGCAGTACAATTGCGTATCCCAAATTAAATCAAATTGGTTGCCTGATTTGAGCGTGCTAGTAGTGGCAAAGCATTTGAGATCAAAAGAAGCTATGAGTGAATGTAAGTCTGTAGCATAATGCTTGTCTAGATGGATGTTGAAATCGCCAAAGACTAAGAGTGAAGTGCCATCCTCCATGAAAGAGGACAGCAGGCCGTCCAGCTCCTCTAGGAAGGTGACTAGAGTTTGTTCAGGAGGACGGTAAATTATCACAATCTGTAGTTTTATAGGAGCCGTTACCGTAATTGCATGAGATTCAAATGAGTTGTGATTGCCTAGGGGAGAGTGGGTTGAGTATTTCCAATTGTTTGAAATGAGCAGACCAGTGCCCCCACCCCGGCCAACTTGCCTTGGGGTGTGAGAGAAAGAGAAATTGTGAGAGAGAGAGCAGCCGGGATAGTGGAGTCTTCTGGACGAATCCAGGTCTCAGTCAAGCCCAAGATGCTGAGTGTGGATTGTAAGGAAAAGGCAGAAATGAAGTCAGCTTTGTTGACCGCTGACTGGCAATTCCAAAGACCCACAGAGAAAGAAAGAGGTGTAGTAAAAGATGTAGCGATCGGGCGCAGGTTAGCAGGATTATGTTGCCGTCTGCGTGTTTTTAGAGCGTGGTTGAGAGAGAACCGGAATAGTTTGGAAACACATGTTAGCGGTGGAAGGATAGAGGATAGGGAAGGAGAGTGTGTGAGGGAAGATAGAAATGATACTTAAGTGTGTGCTCGGTGTCGTTGCTCGGTTGAAGTCGCGCAGGAAAAGTCGTCTGTCTTTACACTCGTTGGTCTTCACACGAGGAGGCTGAGCACGATGGCTGAACGCTTCCGCAGACGGTTCCGCGTCAGCGCTCTGACATCAAATAAATAAGGTCTAGGAGACTAGAGTGAAAACAGCTGAGGCCGGCTTCTGCTCAGCACAGCCAATAACCTTAAAAGACTGCTAATTGCTGGATATGAAACTAAACACTTCGCACAATCACACAGGCTCGTTCTTAGCTGAGGCGCAAATTATTCTAATTACCAGTAAGCGCAATCAAACATATAAACCTCAACGAAAATGCACAATAGAAATAGGTAGGAAACGAAGTATTCGAAGTATGCTGCTTTGACATATGGACAGTTGCCTGCAGCGTCTAAAAGCTAGGCTTCAGGAGTGAGATTGGTTGGATAAGGGAAACAACATTAAGGAAAGCCAATCAGAGGCAGAGTAGGGCAGATCCAGTTCTTTGCCAACAGGGGGAAAAAACGCTACAGGTGACATGACACAACAACGTTTTTTTTTTACACGATTCACATGAATGACCTATTTCAAAGTGAAAACGGTGAATTTCGCCGAAAGGTGACAAGTTTGCACCCATGCTGGATTTAAACTGCTGATTTTGTCAGGCTAGAGTAGAATGACACAATTTCGACACACTATTTCCCCATCTAAATACTGTAAAGCTGATATAAAGCCACCCAGCTTTATATCAAGCTGATGTAAAGCTGCCTAAACATAATTTACATTGTTTAAAGTGCTATACAAATAATATTGACTTGACATCACACATGTGGACGCCAGGTAAGCCTTGAATCTAACCAGGACACCACCGCCCTTCCCCCGTCGTCTCCAACGCTTCTTACGAGGAATAACGCATGGTGGTCGGCGTAGAAACACCGGTATATCTGCCAGGAAGGGAGGAAGCCCCATAGTCTGATGGTTTCCCAACACATATCTTCCAGACAGTGTATCTTCAGAAGCTCTATTATTATAAAGTGTTTGGCGATCAAGCAAGACAGAGACATCTCGACTACATATTCAAATAAATAAAGCGATAGCAAACAACTGCATTATCTAACTCTGAGAGAAAATACGAAAAAGAAAACATCTTGACAATTCAAAAGCATTCACTGTGCAATGAAGCCCATTAGAATAAAGTTAGAATGCCAGCAATGAAAAAAAAAAAAAATTATGAGTTTTTACTAGGGGTGTCAACTTTAACGCGTTAACGCATGTGATTAATCTAAAAAAAATTACGCGTTATGTTTTTTACGCAAATTAATCGTTTGATAAGGTTTGACTCCAACTTCTTCCCGTCATCGCAGCGCGGAAGGTTATCTATCAGTGTGTGATGATACAGCGAACAGTGTTGCCAGGGTAGCGGCACAAGTTGTCCGTGGGCTATTTTGAAAAAAGTCGCGGGAAAAATTACAGAGCCGAGGGTTGCGTTTTTTTGGGCTACTTTTATAATCTACCGCGGCTGCCCAAAGTGTATATAGATAAATACAAATTAAAATAGATCCTTTTACTAATGTGTATCATACTTGGAATGTACACCTGGCATCTTCAGAACGGAGAGACGCTTGTAACATCACAAACAACGTGAGTTTCAGCCAGAGCATACAACACAGCAGAAATAAACATGACAACAGCCACTATACACTATATAAGATAATAAACACACCATTACGATAGGATATGGTTTCTATGTGATTTTCTTGAGATGAATGTGTAACTTACATCTGAAATGCTCATTTTTGCAGCGATATAAAAGGCTATAAAAAGCATATTTTAACAACAGTAAACAACCAAATTCCACATGTGATCGCAGAAGGACGTTATTACAAACACTCGGTGGTGGTTTGAAGTGAGTTCTGAGTAAAAGTGTACTATTCATCTCATAAATTGTCTTATGAAGCATGATGTTAATATTAGCTCTAATGCACCTGCAGAACAGGTCAAATTCTTCTTCATAATGCATTTTGTCATAATACTTCACGTAAGGTCGCAAGAAAATGTTTTGTTGTATTTATTTAGAAATACTTTTGATAATAGTTGGGTAAATGTATACTGGGATTGAAGCGATGTGGCTTGGTAAACGTTTTATTGCCAGTAAATAAAACATTGTTTATTTCAACATTTACAGGTAAATCCTAGTACAAACCCGATTCCAAAAAAGTTGGGACACTGTAGAAATTGTGAATAAAAAAAGAATGCAATAATTTACAAATCTCAAAAACTTATATTTTATTCACAATAGAATATAGATAACATATCAAATGTTGAAAGTGAGACATTTTGAAATGTCATGCCAAATATTGGCTCATTTTGGATTTCATGAGAGCTACACATTCCAAAAAAGTTGGGACAGGTAGCAATAAGAGGCCGGAAAAGTTAAATGTACATATAAGGAACAGCTGGAGGACCAATTTGCAACTTATTAGGTCAATTGGCAACATGATTGGGTATAAAAAGAGCCTCTCAGAGTGGCAGTGTCTCTCAGAAGTCAAGATGGGAAGAGGATCACCAATTCCCCCAATGCTGCGGCGAAAAATAGTGGAGCAATATCAGAAAGGAGTTTCTCAGAGAAAAATTGCAAAGAGTTTGAAGTTATCATCATCTACAGTGCATAATATCATCCAAAGTTTCAGAGAATCTGGAACAATCTTTGTGCGTAAGGGTCAAGTCCGGAAAACCATACTGGATGCCCGTGATCTTCGGGCCCTTAGACGGCACTGCATCACATACAGGAATGCTACTGTAATGGAAATCACAACATGGGCTCAGGAATACTTCCAGAAAACATTGTCGGTGAACACAATCCACCGTGCCATTCGCCGTTGCCGGTTAAAACTCTATAGGTCAAAAAAGAAGCCATATCTAAACATCATCCAGAAGCGCAGGCGTTTTCTCTGGGCCAAGGCTCATTTAAAATGGACTGTGGCAAAGTGGAAAACTGTTCTGTGGTCAGACGAATCAAAATTTGAAGTTATTTTTGGAAAATCGGGACGCCATGTCATCCGGACTAAAGAGAACAAGGACAACCCAAGTTGTCATCAGTGCTCAGTTCAGAAGCCTGCATCTCTGATGGTATGGGGTTGCATGAGTGCGTGTGGCATGGGCAGCTTACACATCTGGAAAGGCACCATCAATGCTGAAAGGTATATCCAAGTTCTAGAACAACATATGCTCCCATCCAGACGTCGTCTCTTTCAGGGAAGACCTTGCATTTTCCAACATGACAATGCCAGACCACATACTGCATCAATTACAACATCATGGCTGCGTAGAAGAAGGATCCGGGTACTGAAATGGCCAGCCTGCAGTCCAGATCTTTCACCCATAGAAAACATTTGGCACAGAAGCCTATATTAGACAAGAATGGGACAATATTCCTATTCCTAAACTTGAGCAACTTGTCTCCTCAGTCCCCAGACGTTTGCAGACTGTTATAAAAAGAAGAGGGGATGCCACACAGTGGTAAACATGGCCTTGTCCCAACTTTTTTGAGATGTGTTGATGCCATGAAATTTAAAATCAACTTATTTTTCCCTTAAAATTATACATTTTCTCAGTTTAAACATTTGATATGTCATCTATGTTGTATTCTGAATAAAATATTGAAATTTGAAACTTCCACATCATTGCATTCTGTTTTTATTCACAATTTGTACAGTGTCCCAACTTTTTTGGAATCGGGTTTGTATTTTAAATTTGTGATTAATCACAGTCTATGACTGTGATTAACGTGATTAAGTTTTTTAATCAATTGACAGCACTAATATATATATATATATATATATATTAGTGATGCGCGGGTCGGGTTTTTTCCAACCCGCGGGTCCCGCTTTTATGAAATTATTTGGCCCGCCCCAGCCCGCCCCGCACCACTGTATCTATTTTTCCAACCCGCCCCGCCCCGCACCCGCGACCATTAAATAGACATAGCCTACTAGGCATTGTAATGTAAATGAAAACAGCCTTTATTTCAGCCTGAAAGTGCTTGGAAACATCGCCCTGTAAACTGGCAACAACATACGATTATGAATATGAACCATAAATCAGGTCATATTAATAACAAGATAATGATAAACATTTTCAACATTTACAAAGTAGCGTTTGTATTCATCTAATAGGCTAAACAATTTTTTATTTCAGATTTGTATAGGCCTACAGTTTACAGCCTACGCTACATAACCACTGAACTTTTGTTTTATTAAATGTTCATTTAGCTTTTTTACGTTCGCTGTGCAAAAAAAGAATGGCATCCACTGTACCGGGGTTTAATCTATTACACCTAGACTCCAGCACCCGGCCAGCAGAGCTGAATGTGCGCTCACTTGACGCGCTTGTGGCTGGGATACGAGCTGCTTGGCGCTTTCGTGACGTGTCACGTGACGCCAAAGGTTTGGGGACATCAAGCAAGTTACGTTGCTACGTAGGCCTTCGTATTGTAACCTTATCAAAGAACCTAATAAAATATGAAAATAGATATTCCCAAATATTTAATATTGGCTATAGGGAATTGCACGCAACATACATGGATTTTTTTTTTTTTTAATGACCCACCCCAACCCGCCCCGCAAATAAAGTGACAATTTCTTGACCCGCCCCAATCCGCCCCGCGGGTTATGAGATGACCCGCGCATCACTAATATATATATATATATATATATATATATATATATATATATATATATATATATATATATATATATATATATCCTGAAATAAGTGTCACAGGTTATACAATAAACATTAAGCACTGTTTCTAACATTAATAATAAATCAGCATATTAGAATGATTTAAGTAGATCGTTTAAGTGAGCAGCTACTTCAGACTGCGTTGTTTTCACACGACAGACGGGTTTTCCCAGATCGCATAACATATAAATCCCACCCATGAAGGTATTCAAGGTGAGTTGCAATCATGGGAAAGACAAAGGAGCTTCCACAAAAGCTGTGAGAGGAGATTATTTCATCACCCCTGAAGGTCCTTGGGTATAAGAAGATTTCCAAAACATTTTGTATTCCAAGGGACACCATTTGAAACATTATAAGGAAGTTTAAAAGGTATGGAACAGCTGCAAACCTGCCTGGCCATGGAAGAAAGCCCAAAATTTCATCAAGGGCCCGTACCAACTTAGTCAGGACAACTAAGAAAACCCCTATGTGACTGCAAGACACCTGAAGGATTCCCTAATAAAGGCTGGTACAAGTCCTTCAGGGGCAACTATAAGTCATGCACTGAATAAAAAAAGGACTTCATGGCTGGACTCCAAGACGCATTCCACTCTTGACCACAAGGAACATCCAAAGTAGACTAGAATATACCAGGAGGAATTTGAATAAGTTTTGGTTGGACATATAGACCAGCGGTATGTCTGGTGTGCGAAAGGCCAGGCTTTGGACCGTGGGGATGGTATTCTTCTGGCCATGTGTTAATTTTAACAGCAAATTTTGATTTAGTTTTAATCATAGTCTTTTGACTAAAATGCCATTTAGTTTGAGTCATATTTTAGTCATTTGAATTGTTTTTAGTTTTAGTCGACTAAATCTACAGTAAATTAGTCGGCTAAAATCTAATCGGTTTAGTTACAGTGTAATGCATTTCTCTAAAATTTCCAAACTCATTATATAGGTTTGATATTAAGGTTTTATCACAATAAACACGGATTTAAATGCGGTGACACACAACATGCCTTTACGTTAAAATTAAATCAAACCACTTCTCATAAAGAACAAGAACATGGTCTGCCCACATGCTTCAAAGCTACCACCATCATTCCAGTCCCGAAGAAGTCATCTCCATCCTGCTTCAATGACTACCGTCCAGTAGCACTCACTCCTATTCTCATGAAGTGCTTTGAATGGCTAGTCATGCAGCACATCAAGTCTGTCCTCCCCCCCTCCCTGGACCCCTTCCAGTTTGCATATAGGTCCGATCGCTCGACCGATGATGCCATCGCCACTGCCCTCCACCCAGCCCTCACACATCTGGGCAAAACTGAGAAGATCGTTGGTGTCTCTCTCCCCTCCCTCCAGGACATCTACAGCACCCGTCTCACCCACAAAGCCTTCTACATTGCAGGTGATACCACCCACCCGACACACAGCTTCCTCAGTCTGCTACCATCAGGGAGGAGACTGCGGAGTCTCCAGGCCAGGACCAGCAGACTGAAGGACAGCTTCATCCACCAGGCTGTCAGGAAGCTGAACTCCCTCCCGTCCTTGCCCCCCCTCTCCTCTCTTACACCACGCACCACTGAACTCTGACCCCCCCCCATCACCCACCCACACACACACACACACACACACACACACACACTGTGACCAGCACCAGTCACTTTGTACAGCATTGGACTGACCTCATTCAACTACCTCTTCTGACAGTCTGAATAAAGACTGCTCTCTTTTTGTCACTTTTAATAGAATAGACTTAATAAACTCTTTGCACTACACCATTCATATTCTGCATTGTCTGTGTATTTCACTGGTTTGCACTATCTACCATGTGCCTTATGCCACTTTATCTATTTTTTTATATAAAAAAAAAATTCTACATGTCCTTATTTGTATATTTGTGCGTTCTACTGTTAGTGTTTAGTGTTATCTGTATGCACCAGAGTAAGAGAGTAACGCAATTTCAATTATCTGTATGTATGTATGTACGGTACATGTGGTAGAATTGACAATAAAGCTGACTTTTTGACTGACTTCTTTTCAATGAAATACCAATATAGGTTAATTAAGCATTCTTTATAACAACTTGTTTACCATATTCTTCATTCTTCCAAGCAGACATGTTGATTTCTAAAGTGATTCAGTCAAGAGCAGTGAGTGATTTTCTGTCTTTCTTTTGTTGCTTGATTAGAATCAATGACTCAGACAATAGCAACTAAATTAGGCTGCTATCCCTTTAAACATGAATACACGGATGCAATGTACTGATACACATTCTCAAGGGTAGTCCGGACTGCTGAGTGAATCATTAGTACAACCCTCCCCACGCTCCAAGAACTGTACTTATCCAGAGTGAACAAAAGGGCTGGTAAAATCACTCTGGACCCTTCACATCCAGCACACTCCCTCTTTGAAATATTGCCGTCTGGTCCAGGGATACTCAAGTTCAGAGGTCAAGCGGGCCGCATTTAAACTACATACGATGTGAAGGAACTAAATTTCAATTTGCATAATCAGATTTTATTTAAGACAATATTTACAGATTTAGAATTACAGTTTATTACTTATATAAGTCTTGCTTGTCCTATTTAAAATAAGACTGAGCATGGAGAAAAAAAAAAAAAAATTTTTATATATATATATATTTTAAGAGTAAAAATCTGGAGCAGAAAATTGGATTAAAAGTTTGTTTTGTTATATTGAACAGAGTAGCCTATTTAACAAACTCAAAATGCTAAAACTAAAAACATTCTTGAGCAAACATTAGTTCAAAAAGTACTTCAGAAAGAAGTATTATTTTTCATATTTATATTAACTATACTGTATCAATATTTTATTTTTAAAATAGATATTCATTCATTTTTTATTTATAAAGCACATTTAAAAACAACCAGGGTTGACCAAAGTGCTGTACAGATCAGAGTCATCAAATAAAAATACAAATTACAATCTCTCAAACAACAAACATAAACACTAGAATAAAAAATTAGAAACCCAAGCTAAGAAAATGAGTTTTAAGTTTTGATTTGAAAGAGGAAAGTGATGGAACCATTCGGATTGATACCGGTAGGCTATTCCAGAGTTTAGGGCCTACTGTCGCAAAAGCTTGATCTCCACGATGTTTTAACCTAGATCTACAAACAGAGAGCAATCCAAGGCTGCCAGATCTAAGTAATCTAGAAGGATTATAATACTGTAAAATGTCAGAGAGACACGTTGGTGCTAGGCCGTGTAATGCTTTAAAAACAAAGACAAGAATTTTAAATTCTATTCTCAGTTTTACTGGAAGCCAATGCAGAGGTTAAAATGGGAGAAATATGATCGAATTTTCTCCTGCCAGTCAGCAGCCTAGCTGCAGCATTTTGTACCATTTGAAGACGACTGATAGATGATTGACTTGCTCCATAATAGAGTGAATTGCAGTAATCAAGGCGTGAAGTAACGAATGCGTGAATAACTATTTCAAAGTTCTTTAAAGAAAGAACAGGTTTGACTTTTGCAAGACGTCTTAACTGATAAAAGCAGGATTTGACAACAGAATTAATTTGTTTATCAAACTTGAGACCTGAATCGAACAACACACCTAGATTTTTTTGCACATGGAGTTACATGAGGGCTTAAGTCGCCAAGGTCCAGGTCACCAAAATCATAAGAATCACTTGGACCAAACAGTATAACTTCAGTTTTATTCTCATTTAAGACTTAAAAATTGTGTGATAGCCAAACTTTCACTTCATGGAAGCAAGCTAGCAGAACCTCTATGGACCTTGAATCATTATGTTTAAAAGGGATGTATAATTGGGTGTCGTCAGCGTATAGGTGGAATGATACTCCATATTTTGAAAAGATGGAAACCAATGGCAGTAAGTATAAAGAAAATAATGTTGGTGCCAGAATAGAACCCTGCGGAACACCACAAGAAAGATGTGCGGTTGAGGAAGTGTATTTTCCAATACAGACAGATAACATCCTATTAGTTAAAAAAGACTGGAACCAATTCAGAACGGTACCCTGAAAGCCTAAAAGATTTTCCAGATGGGAGATAAGAATAGAATGATCAACCATGTCAAATGCTGAGGTCTAAAAGGATCAGAGCAACAGCACTCCCATTATCTGTAGCCAGCATAATGTCATTAATAACTTTCAGTAAAGCAGATTCAGTACTGTATAGTTTTCTAAATCCAGACTGAAAAGTATCATATAATGAGTTAGAATCCAGAAAAGAGTGTAGTTGAGTGAATACAACCTTTTCCAAGATTTTTGAGATAAAAGGGAGATTAGAAATTGGTCTAAAATTACCCAAGTCAGACACATCAAGATTTGGTTTCTTCAAAAGAGGAGCAACGGAAGCATGTTTTAGGCAGTCAGGGACCGTGCCAGTGCTCAGACACATATTGATAAAAAACACAAGATCAGACCCTATAGTATCAACAATTTGCTTAAAAAAGTGTGATGGAATACTGTCATACAGACAGAAAGTAGGTTTCAAATTATCAATAATATCTTTACAGGTTTGAAGTGAAATGAAACTAAACATGTTCCAAGTAGAAGAGCACTTGGTTATTTCAGGGAAAATATGAAGAGCTGCCGATGATTGTGGTCTTGACTTTGCAATCTTCTCGACAAAAAAGGCCGCAAAGTTTTCGCATAAGAAAACAGACAAATCAGGGAAAAGATCAACAGCTGGGTTTAAGACAGCATCTATAGTTGAGAATAAAACTCTTGGTCTATGGTGATTTTTAGAAATAATCTCCGAAAGAAATTTAAATTTTGCAGACTTGACAGCTTTCTGAAAAATGGAAAGGGACTCCCTTAGAATGTCATATGACACCTGCAGCCTGTCCACACACCATTTGCGTTCTGCTCGTCTGCAGTTTCGTCGGAGTGAGCGAATAGAGTCATTAAACCAAGGAGCAGATTTCCTGATGGAGCGCTTAATCTTCAAAGGAGCAATGTTGTTGAAAATATTCAAAGAGGTATTATTAAAAAGATTAAAATAGTGTCAAAGCTTTCTAGAGACCAATTTATAACTGACAAATCATCAGCTGCTTTATAAGCAGTAGCAAAATCATCGGAGGCTGTAGGGGAAAAATAGCGAACCCAACGGGCCGGAGCAGATGGAGTACTAGATCGATGAGGGAGGGCAGTGGTAAAAGTCAGAAATTTGTGATCAGAGAAACCTGAGTCCGTAATGGAAAAACCATGGGTGAATACCAGGTCCAAAATGTGACCATGGATGAGCGTGGGACATGGCACCCATTGAGAAAAAACTAAAGGAATCCATAAGATTACAGAAATCCTTAGATAGCGGCTTACCGGGACAACAGATGTGAATATTAAAATCACCAAGTAATAAAATTTGATCATAGATAGTTACTACATTTCCCAAAAAATCAGCAAACTCACTTAAAAAATCATTATTAAACTGAGGGGGTCGGTAAATAACAACACACATGGATTGGATTTGCCAAGTCCATTAGAGACATTTGAGCCTCAAAACTCTTATAAACATCAGACGGAATAATGCGGCCATAAAAAGAGTTTTTAAAAACAACAGCCAAACCTCCCCCACGACCAGAGGATCGTGAAGTATTAAGAAATGAGCAGTTTTGAGATATCACTATTCTCCCACCATGATTCTGGAAAAAAAACAGACAACTAAACAAAATAACATGTAATTTACTAGAGTTTCTAGAAAAAAATTGCTGCTGTCTATTAATAGAATACAATATTCAATGAATTGATAAAAAAGTTAAATTATTCATAACTCGTAACTTCATGACTTGCTCATAAAGACTTCACTTGTTTCATTCCTGAATGAATCAATGTTTTTTGAACGAATCTCAGTTGAAGTCACTTGTCTGCTGGCATTACGGTGTAATTGATACAATCTTTATTTGAAGCATCATCACTTTGAAAAAGGTGATTTATTTTAATTTGATCTTCTGTAGACAACAGTGTTTATATCCAAACTATAAACTTTTTTCCAGTACTTTAGTGATTATTTGTTTCTAACACAAAAATAACGATACAAAAGTCTTTGTAAAGATGTTTCATATAAGTAAACTGCTCTCTCTGGATCAGTGGCAGCACGAGCGCAGATTTGAAAGTTACATTGTGATTTAAGGCTTTAATAGACATATGAATCCTGCCATTTATGAATAAGATTGCGTGGGTGATTGAATCTGTTTGCGATCTGGCTATTTATTTAAATATCCAACAGTATACGACAATAAACATACGATGCGACAATCTATAAATGTGTTCTTCAAGCCATCTCTGGTATTTTCATAATAATAAAGTATATTTATAATTCAATGGCAATCGTCATTGCCTTTACCGTTAAGTATATATTTTCTGCCTCGTTCTGTGACAAAAATCGCACATCAGCTCACAAAATGAAGTGCCACGTGTGGTTAGTTACAGTGCTTGCAGAGATCGAGCAGCTTTTACTAGCCTACTGCGATTATACAGGCTACATTTAATAAAAAAAATAAAAATAAAACTGCCTAATATTTTGAGCGCAAACTGTATTAAAAATGCATTAATTTTGTGGCCCACGTCATGCTGAAGATTAATGCAGACGGGCCGGATGCGGCCCGCGTGCCGCCTGTTGAGTGCCTCTGGTCGATGCTACAGAGCTCTGAGCACCAGAAAGGCCAGACACAAAAGGTTTCTTCCCTCAGGCAATCCATCTCATGAACACTTGACAATAAACGTGGAACACACAATACTATTATACATTTATTTAACACACATACTTATTTACATTTCAAATTTCCACAAAACATCCTTGTACATACAAAGTTGTCAAGTTTGTATATTGTGATTTTGCCATTTTGTATATTATTCATTTTATTATCTGTGTCTTGTCTTGTACTGTCATTCTGTCACACTGTAGAGCTTCTGTGGAATTTCTAAAACAAATTCCTTGTATGTGTAAACATACCTGGCAATAAAGCTCATTCTGGTTCTGATATCACTATAATGCCTTTTGAGTTGAGGGGTTGAATATTTCTGATTGCAACTGTAAATATATAGTATGGCAATACAAACATAATATTATGCCCTAGGATGTAAAAATAAGTTCATATTCATTCTTGTTTATCTTTTTTCCCTGGCCAATGCAACATTTTTTTCTTTTTGCAAGGCTTAAACTGGTCCCATACTTGGGGTGTAACAACTACTTGGCCACACACCACTTCCCTTTCCCTTTTTTGGCAATGACGTTTCACAATTTCACAAGAACAGAAAAGAATGCATTTTGAGAAACGGCTGTTGTCTGTGAAAATATAAAATTATAAACTACACTGTAGATTTTTTTGTGTTTGCACACTCTGATGTAAATAACACTCATGGAAAGAGCGGAATGAGTGAAGGAGAAGCTTTATCCCCTTGTATCACGCAAACGTGACGACTCTAGTCAAACAATCAACGTTCTGCAGTGAGTTTAGCTCCACCCTTTTGGTACCCTTTGCTGTGCTAGGCACCCCAACAGAAGGGTACCAAAAAAGTGGTACGATACGGTTCGCTATTTTGGTACCATTCACAACTTCTGACAATGGAAACGGACATAATTTTTCCATGTAGATCAAAACTCTTTCCACACTAAGGGGACTTTTCTCCAGTGTGAATTCTCATGTGGACTTTAAAGTTTCCATGCTGAAAAAAACTCCTTCCACACTGAGGGCATATGTATGGCTTTTCTCCAGTGTGAGCTCTCATGTGCCTGTTAAGGTTTCCTTTCTGAGGGAAATTCTTTCCACACTGCTGGCAGGTGAAAGGTCTTTCTCCATTGTGTACTCTTAAGTGGCGATTAAGGCTTCCTTTTCGGTTGAAATGTTTTCCACACTGTTGGCAGGTAAAATGCCTATCACCTGTATGAACTTTCATGTGGAGTTTAAGGTTTCTATGTTGATGAAAATCCTTTCCACACTGAGGGCATGTGTAAGGCTTCTCCCCAGTGTGAATTTTCATGTGCCGATTGAGAATTCCTTTTTGAGTTAAACTTACTCCACCCTGTTGGCTGGTGAAAGTGTCTTCTCCAGTGTGTACTCTCATGTGTTCTTCAAGCTTTTCACTATAATCAAAACTCTTTCCACACTGATGGCATGTGTAAGGCTTTACCCTAGTGTGAATTATCATGTGGTAATCAAGGTTTCCTTTTCGTTTGAAATTTCCTCCACACTGTTGGCAGGTAAAAGGGCTTTCTCCTGTATGAACTTTCATGTGGAGTTTAAGGTTTCCATGTTGATGAAAACCCTTTCCACACTGTTGGCAGGTGTATGGCTTCTCTCCAGTGTGTATTCTTATATGCCTGTTAAGGCTTCCTTTTTGAGTGAAACTTACTCCACACTGTTGGCAGGTGAAAGGTCTTTCTCCATTGTGTACTCTTATGTGGCGATTAAGGTTTCCTTTTCGGTTAAAACTTTTTCCACACTGTTGGCAGGTAAAAGGGCTTTCACCTGTATGAATTCTCATGTGGACTTTAAGGTTTCCATGATGAGGAAAACCCTTTCCACACTGTTGGCATGTGTATGGCTTCTCTCCAGTGTGCATTCTCATGTGCCTATTGAGAATACCCTTTTGAGTGAAACTTACTCCACACTGCTGGCAGGTGAAAGGTCTTTCTCCATTGTGTACTCTTATGTGGCGATTAAGGTTTCCTTTTCGGTTGAAACTTTTTCCACACTGTTGGCATTTGAAAGTGTTTTCTCCAGCGTGAATTCTCATGTGTACATTAAGCTTTTCTTTTTGATCGAAATTCTTTCCACAATGATGGCACGTGTAAGGCTTTTCCCTGTTGTGAATTCTCATGTGGTACTTAAGGCTTCCTTTTCGGTTGAAACTTTTTCCACACTGTTGACAGGTGTAAGGCTTCTCTCCTTTGTGAATTCGCATGTGGGTTTTGAGGTTTCTATGTTGAGTGAAAAGCTTTCCACACTGAAAGCAAGTTAAACAACTTCTAGTTCCTATCACTCTTTTTCGTAAGGAAGTCTTTTTAGTCTGTGAGCAATTAAAAGATTTTTCTTCAGTTATGAAATCATGATGGCTCCCATACTGTTCTTTCTCTTCCATTTCAGTCAGTACTTCATTCTCTTTAAATGCTTTCAGGTCTAAGGCAAAAAACAGACATTAAAATATTTTAAACAAGTAAAACATAAGCAACAACAGGGGTTATTCATCCTCATGAACACACTAAGCTACTGAAAGTGGTGTAGCATGTAATCTCAGAAACTTTTTTAAATATTGTTTCAGCATTTTTTAACTGATCCTATTGGCCTAAACCTGATCCTTTATTTTACACCAGATGTCACTCAAGAGTCAGGCAGCACGTGGCGGCTTTTTAAAAGAAAAAGACGACAACTCAAGAACCAGTGAGGTCTGTTCTAGGGAGCTTCGTGCTTTCTAACCTTATTTCCACTTTTTTTAAGACTTATTTTTGCCTTTGTTTGATATGTCTTCTACTGTTAAAATCAGTTATTTTCACAATTTGTAATTGTCTAAAACAGTGGTCTCAAACATAGTTCCTGGAGGGCCACAGCTCTGCAGAGTTTAGCTCCAACCATCTCAAAATCACAACTGCTTGGAAGTTTCTAGTAATCCTTGTAAGACCTTGATTAGCTGGATCAGGTGTGTTTGATTATGGTTAGAGCTAAACTGTGCAGAGCTGTGGCCCTCCAGGGGCCCGTTTCAGAAAGGAGGTTAAGTGAAAACGGAGTATGTTAACCCTGAAATGAGAGAAACTTTGGGTTTTCCGTTTCAAAATGGGAGGTTTGTTAAACCCGGGAAAGCAGGGTAAGTCAAGCCCGTTTTAGAAAGAGAGATAACTTATACTCAGAGTCGGTTACCATGGTAACTTATGCTGTGAACCTAACCTGGTCGGGAGCAGGTTTTCTTAGGTAAACCCAGAGTTTCTTTCCATCTCCTCCCCTTTTTAAAGTGTAAGCGATGTTTTAATACCTCATTCATTCATTCACGCTGCAAAATTGCTTTTCTTACTGAGTATTTTTGTCTTATTTCAAGTACAAATATTTAAAAATTCTTTAGTTAAGATCCATTTTCTATAGATAAAAAATATCTAGATATTTAGTCTTGTTAAAATATAAAAGTGTTCTCCATAGGGTAAGAAAAATAATCTTAATGCAAACGGAAACAAGAATAGGCTATTTTAAATTTATTACCGCATTGCGAGATAATTTGCAAAATAAAATAAAAAAATCACTTAAATTAGTTTTTTTTTCCTTCATGGAAACAAGACTAAATACTGTATATTATTTATTTTATTATATTTTTTTTATACCGTATTCATGTGCATATTTATTTGAACGGTCCAATTTTAAATGGTAGTTTTCTTCAAAACATTAAACATAAAAAGTTTTTTTTCATGAGCACAAATCCGTCAAAGAAGAGTATCACAGGACTGTAGGTTAGTGGTGTAGAAATCAGTTTAAATGAGGCTAATCTGATAAATGACGTTCACTTGATAACATCTTTCTGTGACCTCTGGAAGTATCGCAATAATCAGAATTTCCTTCTGGACCTCCAGTGTTGTTGGATGCATTGATAACAAGCATATCCCCACCATCGCATCTTCTGAAAATGAAACTGATTACTGTATGGAATGGAAGGATGCCAGATCGGTAGTACGAGCCGTAACCACCACCACAGCTGTTAAATAAACTAATTATTCACAATTATTTGGTAATCTTTATTTTCTAATACAAAAGCAAAAGTTATTCTTTTTATTTTTGGATTTGAGAAATCTTCCAATACTTGGCCATCTCCTCTTCATCTGTCAGTGGTGCTGCTGCAGGTTCTCCCTCTGCCTTCTTGCTGTCAACAAGTCAGTAGTTCATTTTATTACTCTAATTAAGAAATGTAACAGGTTGGATTAGAAAATATTTAATTATGTGAAACGAGTGTTAGACTATGTGGAAAAAGCTGCAGCGCATTGAAATAGACATTAAATTATATTTAATGTCATCAGTTTGTAAAGTCATTTAGCCCACACCCATGAACCTTTCATGTTTAAAGCTTTACCTTGATTGAATTGTGTTTTTATACTTCATTTTTAGCTGCTGCCACGTTCTTTTTTCTTCTTTCTGTCTTTTTCCTTTTTTTTGTGGCCATGGGATACCATTAAAATGAATATTATTTCAATAATTTACAGTTTTCACCTCTGATATTATAACAGTTATTAAGAATTAAAGTTACGCATTGACGGAAGTATGCGCGCTGACGTCTTTTTGGCGGGAGCTGTTGCCATGGTGAATCGTAATTTCGGAGCTCCACTGATCATGACTTTTCATAGTCGTGGTGCACGTGCTAAACTCAGAGTCAACCTACTTAGAGTTGAGTAAACTAACACAATTCAGCCGTTCTGTAACCGAAAACTCGGAGTTTCCCATCTCAGAGTAAGTCAACTCTGAGTTCAAGTTTAAACTCCGAGTTGGTTGAACCTCCTTATTGAAACGGGCCCCAGGAATTGAGTTTGAGACAAATGGTTTAAAAGAAGAAAATCCTATACACCTGGAATGGCTTGAGGGTAGGGCTGTGCGATATGATGTTATATATCGGATGGATGAAATAAAGTCTATCATTTCATATTAAGCCCTATCGTTTATTTTGTGGTGTCGCAAAATACATTGTTTACAGCAATACTTTTTCATAATTTGGATGACTGCAATCTTACAAGCCACCACGGGATGTGAAGGGGAGACAGAATCAGGTGGCTCCGAGCAGGAGAACTGCTAGCCAGGACAAAATGAGGAGGTCGTTCCTAAACGAGGGACTACATCTGTAGCATGGACACGCGTTTTTGAGCACTGCCGTTTTAAAACAACCGATTTTAAGCCATTGAAACACAAACAACAGAGCTATATGCATGTGCTGTCTCTGTTTCTGTGTGAGAGGAGCACACATTTTTGCCGTTTTATTGGATTTGAACGATTACATAAACACACTTAGGGTAAACGTACCTATTAAGCTCACTTCCATTTTTGAGCTCAGATTATAAAAAGAAAAAATAATTTATTATCCTGCTTGATGTCTTAACCAATTGATATGTTTGTTACTATATACCTCCTATAATTTCAAGTCAATCAGATCATTGCACACTGAGATATGAATCTCCATGTGTTCACACTGTCTCGCAGCCATTTTGAAAGCTGTCTAAAACCTTTCACCAAAAGAGGAGCCCCTTAAATGTGCGTTTTTTTAGATGTTTAAGTCTTTATTTTGGGTAAGTTTCTTTTTTTATTGTTAAATTTAGAGACTGATGTTCAGACTTTTGCATATTATAACCTGGAACTCGGATGTGAGAAATAATTACAGTTAGATCCAAAAGACCGTTTTAGCAACATAGCGCAGATGCTACAGAACACAGTTAGCTGACTAGCTGTATAAGATTGTGTGCTACGCTAACATATTACCAGTGTTGGAGAGTAACTAGTTACATGTAACGGCGTTACGTAATTTAATTACAAAATAAATGTAACTGTAATTAGTTACAGTTACTAAGAAAAAATGTGTAATTAAATTACAGTTACTTATGAAAATGTTAACGATTACAAAGAGGGTTACATCTGAATATTTATGCACATCCACATACAGATTTAATTGATTTCTTTCCCAAATTGCACTGACTTGACCACTTTTTTTCTAATAAATCACTAATCGGTTAGTCTGACTGATAATGCTCCGACTCGCGTGCGCTCCGCGTCTCCGCCAAACGGTTTCGATCAGAGTAATCAATACCGAGAGATTTGACCATGGCGAGGACTGTGGAAGCAAAGAAGCAAAACTACTGTTCAGGATTTCAAGTGCAGGTCAGATTCACCTGTAAATATGCTAGTTTTGTCTTTGTTTAGTTAAGCAGCAGCCCATTGCTCATCAGTTATCACTCAAAATACTCATCATTATTAGCCTATATCTATTGTAAAGTTACAGAAGTAATTTAGCAGACAAATAACCATATCGTTTTTTAATAGGTTTAGGGGGAGCTAGGGCAGAAAACAACACACTTCATGAGCATTTTACAATTTCTTTTGAGAAGACTATCATCATATATACAAACAGACACCGATGTTTAAAAAAGGCACCAATGTTTCAGGAGTTTAGTACAAAGAATAGGACACATGCTTATTAGATAACCATATTTGGGTTGATGTATATGCTTTTATTTTATTTTTAACTGTTATTTATCAGTGTTGAATACTAAGGTTAACCCTGCATGGTGTAAATGTTTAAAAATTATTAACAGTTGAAAACATTCATTAGAAATTTAGGAAAGTAATCAAAAGTAATCAGTTACATTACTTTTATAAAGTAATTGAAAAAGTTACATTACTATTACATTTTAAATAGGGTAACTTGTAATCTGTAACCTATTACATTTTCAGAGTAACCTTCCCAACACTGCATATTACTTACAGGATTTACTGGCTTGTACTTTTAAATCCATAATATTATAAATTGACAGTTTATTGCTGGTCTGCCGTTTTACAGTGCTGTAATTTTTAAAGATTTCATATTATTTTAAGGTGAGCTTAAAGGGTGCACTACTATGAAAATCACACAGCTTCAGTGTGACATCAATAAGAAATTATAGATATTGTTTCACAGATTCACAGATATTGTTAATAATAGTTGTACATATTAAAATATGTATGAACTTAATACATGACCTAGACTATTTATTTAGCAAAATCCTGTAATTTTAATAAATATTACATGAACTTTATTAAAAATTATTGCTGCTCTAATTAATAACATGTAAAAAAAGTTATGTTTCTGTTGATGGATGCGCATTCTGGCTTCCCAGTACATTACAACAACAGCGATGGAAAAAAAACAAGAAAAAAGTGGACAAACCATTCACTCGTTCAATGCGAGTGCCGTATGCATATGAATATGAGCAGTCATTTATTCCATCATTACCCGGGTGCTGATAGCTCACGCAGGCAGTGAGAAGATTTGTGCATGCTTGCAGTCTTTAATTTATACAGACAAATATGCAATGCTGTTTTACATTTGATTACTTTATTCAATTTCTGTACCTAAAAACTTATGGTATAGACCTACCTAAAAAAACAACAACTGAAAATCACTGTTTATTTTATTTGTATCTTTACTCGATTGTATTTATTTGTGCTGTTGCTTGTAGTTAGATACAATTAGACAGTATAGTTTTTCCCTAAACATAGCACATACCGAACCGTACCGAAACCGTTCCTCTAAAACCGTGATACAAACTGAGCCGTGAAAAAGTTGAACCGTTCCACCCATAATATATATACACAGTGCTGCTCACGAATATTGGCACCCTTGGTAAATATGAACAAAGGCGGCTGTGATAATAAATCTGCATCATTTATCTTTTTTGATCTTTCATTCAAACAATCCACAAAATTCTAAACTTTCATTGAAGTAAAACAATTGAAAGTGGGGAGGGGGGACTCACATTATGAAATAAATGTTTTTCCCCAATGCATGTTGGCTACTATTATTGGCACCCCTAGAAATTCTTATGAGTAAAATATCTCTGAAGTATATTCCTATTCATATTTACATTTTTGTGAACATGAAATTATCCAGCCATGACTTCCAGGATTATAAATATGAGGAATACAAAGGCCAAATTCCCTTAAAGTCCCACTGTAGTGAAATTCAAGTTATGTTGTTTATTTGTCTATGTGGTGTTTTTAATATGCTTTTAGACAAACCATGTGCCAATCCATTAATCAACACCATTTCTGAGTATTTTCTCCTTAAAACTGTAGTTTCCCAATGGCACGATCGAGCGTCAAGCGTCAAGCAATCGATTCCTATCACTAGCATGCAATATATACCAATACCAGCACAAAACCAAACATAAATTATAGCAAAAAACCCATGAAGCTGTGGTTTAATGTGAATTTAGAACCGCTAACTTGCATTATAACCCGCGGCAACAGTGTAAAAGTATCCCGCAGTTAGACCCAGCTCTCCCGCATCGGCGTCTGCACTTCACATGTGTATGCTCGCGGGCGTGAATCAAGAATCACAAACGGCTGCATTCAGTCTTAACGGCATTTTGAGGACACAACATCGTCAAGTCAGTAACTTTAATGAATGTTACAGTATTCATTGTAGTTGTCCACAAGTAAAGTTTTATCAGTCATTATCCATGGATCAGGAGGCGCTGGCTGCTGCGACTGAGTGGAGGCGCGTTACATTCAAGCTATTTTAAGGCATGAGAAAATTATTTCCACAAGAAAAAACATGTCATTTTGATGATTAAAGATACATTTTAAGGGATAAAATATTTGACTACAGGGGGACTTTAATCATCCATCACAAGGAGTAAAACCTAAGAATATAGTTCTGATGTACAGAACAAGATTGTTGAGCTTCACAAAATAGAGAGTGGCTTTAAGAAAATAGCTACAGCAGGGGTGCCCAAACTCAGGCCTAGAGGGCCGGTGTCCTGCAGACTTTAGTTCCAACTTGCCTCAACACACCTGCTGTGAAGTTTCTAGTATGCCTAGTAAGAGCTTGATTAGCTGCTTCAGGAGTGTTTAATTGGGGTTGGAGCTAAAGTCTGCAGGACACCAGCCCTCCATGACTGAATTTGGGCACCCCTGAGCTAAAGCATTGAAAATCCCCATTTCCACTATCAGGGCAATAATTAAGAGGTTCCAATCAACTAAAGATGTTACGAATCTTCCTGGAAGAGGACGTGTGTCTATATCGTCCTATTGCACGGTGAGGAGGAGAGTTTGAGTCTCCAAGGATCACAGCTGGAGAATTGTAGAGATTAGTTGGGTCTTGGGGTCAGAAAGCCAAAAATGTTGCTCAAATGGGTTCCAAGAAGAAAAAAAAAACTCCTGGCTCATCCAAAAACAAACTCTGGTATTCAGTAAGACAAGACTGGAACTTCAAATGGCACTGGCTTCTATGGTCAGATTAGTGTTGTCAAAAGACCCGGTGCTTTGGTACCAAGTCGGTACTAAAAAAATTAAAATGTCACGGTACCAGGTGTCTTTAAGTCCCGGTGGTACCGAGTACCTGGGTCAACCCGGTTCTTGCTGCGTGATCTGAAAGCTTCTCAGATGCGCTCGTTTCATAAAAGCACTGTGACACGGCGACATCCAAAGGAGCAAATGCATCAAACTAACAACACTTTAAAGACTGACACCCGGATCAAATGAAAGAGTTCAAGCAGGTAAGTTTCTATTTAATATTTAGATATTCTGTTATGAATATTATTCCATATTTTAATTTGAATGCCGGATTAAAATAAACTGCCGTTATAGCGGAGTTAATCCTTAGCATAAACGTGGCTAACGCTAATATAATGAGCATTAGAATGAAGTTTCTTTATTAACTACTTAATGCGCCTATAACTTTTATTATGGTAAAAACAACAGCAGGACATGATGGTATTTACTATTGTTACACACCAGAGGCTTTTAAATGAATTGTGAATCTAAACTATGCGTGTTGGAGAATGTACAAACAGTTAACAGTGTTTGTCATATCAGTCCGTCAGAAATAAACAGTTCTGGTCTGCTTTTTTTGCTAGTTAGTTGCTAGTTGTTGTTATTCTTGGCTGGAAAACTAGCAGGTTTAAAAGCCCTTTAAAATTAAATATGTACACAGTTTGTATTAAATGAAAGTACAGTCAAATGTTATCTCCTGTATAGACTTTACATTGACTTCATGTTATTATCTAACATCAACTTACAGTGAGTGAACAATATATTTTTACAACATTAATTAATGTTTGTGAATGTTATTTAATACAAACACATGATCATTGTTCATTGTGCATTAAATAATTTTAACAGATTGAACTTTGATTGATTGAATGTATTTGTAAATTTTGAAATTAACACTAAGAAGAATAATTGCAATATATAACTATTGTTTGTGTGATAGGTCATGCTATCTAACAAATGGAATCTTATTGTAAAGTGTTTTTAATACTACAGTTTCCTTCTATTTGATATGCTCTTGTCTTAAAATATATAATCTTATCTAAATTTATTATAAAAGCTGAGGTTTGTTATTTACTGAAATGTTATATTTTAGCTGGAGTCAATGATCTAATGGTGTATTTGTTCAGACTCAGCCCACTGCTTTACTAATATTATATTTTCCTTTTACAGCTGCAGGAAGATCATGAAGCTCCAGCAAACCCTAAAACAGACAGTTTACAGATGTTTTTCAGCAGAAGCAGAAATATGACAAAAACTTTTGAGTGGAACTTGTTTACTTTTATTCATACTTTTATTAATTGTGGAAAAACTTGAAATAATTTTAAATAAGCATAAAAAATGGCATTGGTTTTTGTGCAGTTTATTTTTGTTTAACTTTATTAAAAAAATTAGTTTTTTAATTAGCATATTTTTGTGTTTTGCTTTGGTACCGAAACTGGTACCGAGAACCGTGGATTTTCACTGGTATTGGTACCGAATACTGAAATTTTGGTACCGTGACAACACTAGGTCAGATGAAACTGAAAAAAGAGCTTTTTGGCAGCAAACCCATCAGATGAGTTTAGTACAAACAGGGATAAAAAAGTACCCCATGTCCACGGTTAAATATACTGCTGGATCTTTAATGTTGTGGGCCTGTTTTTCTGCTGGAGGTCCTGAACATCTTGTTTAGACACATGGCATCATGGATTCTATCAAATACCAACAGATAAAAAATCAAAACCTGACTGCCTCTGTTAGAAATCTTATAATGGGCCGTGTGTGGATCTTCCACCAGGACAACAATCCAAAACAAACATCAAAATAAACACAAAAATGGGTCACTCAGCACAAAATGAATCTTTTACCATTGCTGTCTCTGTCCTCTGACCTGAACCCTACAGAAAATGAGTGAGGTGAACTGAAGAGAAGCAGCACCGTCATGGAGCTGTGAATCTGAAGGATCTGGAGAGATTCTGTATGAAGAAATGGTCTCTGATCTCTTGTCAGGTGTTCTCCAAACTCTTCATGCATTATAGGAGAAAACTCAGAGCTGTTGTGCTGGGAAAAGGACATTGCAATAATTGGGTGCCAATAATTGTGGTCAACATGAAATAGTGAAAGCATTTATTTCACAATGAGATTTTCCCCCCACTCTCAATTGTTTTACTTCAATGATAGGTTGGAATTTTGTGCATTTTTTGAATGAAAGATAAAAAGAATAAACAATGCAGATTTATTTTCACAGCCACCTTTGGTCATATTTACCAAGGGTGCCAATATTAGTGGAGGACACTGTATATAGCGCTTTATTGTGCATTGCTGTACACCCAAAGCGCTTTACAATCATGGGGGGGGGGGGTGTCTCTCCTCAACCACCACCAGTGTGCAGCATCCACCTGGATGATACAACGGCAACCACAGCACAGCAGTGCCAGTACGTTTCCATCAAATACCAACATAAAAAATCTAGCTGTTATCTTGGGAAAAGGACGTTGCAATAATTGGGTGCCAATAACTGTGGCTAACGTGAACTATAGAAAAATACTTTTTATCATAATGTGAGTTTCCCCCACTTTCCATTGTTTACTTCAATGAAAGGTTAGAATTTTGTACATTTTTTGAATGAAAGATCAAAAAGATAAATGATGGCAGATTTATTTTAACATCACTGACTATTTATTTATCCTCAGTGACCTTGAGTTTTGTTTTTTTGTCTCTTTTTAGGCTTGTATTAGTTTGATATTGACATTGGTGACAAGGATTATGAAAATTCTATCAAAGATTTTAATATCATAAAAACCTTTTTAAAATAAAATAAATAACTATACCGTGATATATATCGTTATCATAATATAAAATTACTCATATCGTGATATAAGATTTTGGTCATATCGCTCACCCCTATTTGAGTGTTAGTAAATCATGGGGTAATTTTCATTTTTGGGTGAACTATGTCTTTAAATAAATTTACAGTTGAACCCCTGATGCCACATGGACTATTTTACCGAAGTCCTTGTTTCGTTTCTGGACCTGGGAACATTGCAGTTGTGTTGCTGTCTATGGAGGGTCAGAAAGCTTTCAGATTTAATCAAAAATATCTTCATTTGTGTTCTGAAGATGAACAAATGTCGACATGAGGGTGAGTAATTAATGACATAATTTTCATTTTTAGGTGAACTAACCCTTTAAAAGTTATGGAGCAACAGGATTAAAGTTAATCTATCTTAAATATAAAATAAACCCAGGATCAAAACGATGGTTTATATATAAACCTGCTTATTTTTAAACAAGGTTTAAAATTTGGTGCAACAGAATTATTAGACAAACCTTGATTTAAACAATTCTCATTGGTGCAATCCACCCTCAGGGACTTTTTCATTTTGTACATTTTTATTAATGCTAGTTTTGAGTGTTTTTGTGTAGTTTCTTTTTTTTTTTTTTTTTGGAAAGACCAAATATCACTTTGACCAATGACTAGAGCTGATTGAGACACACACAGATAATTAGTTTGTATTTCTTTCTTTCTGTTAATTATTTTAATCTTAAACATGACAGAGTGTCCAAACACACTGAGATCCACAATGGTGTTTATTAAAGAGGAATGTGAAGACATTAAGATTGAAGAAGCATTCAAGGTGAAACAAGAAGATACTGAGGAACAAACAGGTTGGTTTTTAATCTCAAAGCTGAACTCACTCATTTGATCCTTGTTAACCCTTTAGGCGCCAGGTTTTTTTTGGAAAAAATGCTGGATTTTGACATCAAGATTTCAAAAGCTTGTGGCTTGAAAAGGCTTAAAGATAGAGATCTACTGTAAATTAGAAAAATGTTGTGCATGACCGAAAGTTTATGTGGGGTGTAAATATGCACATCTAATTTGCATATTATGATGTCATTAGGGTGCGGCCTTCTTGAATTTCATAATATTCAGGAAATAGTAGATATTGAATTGATGTTTGAATTTATGTTTGAAGTTATTTGCATGTTTTTTTTTGTCTTTTTATCCTCATTCCAAATGATCAGGAAAAGAGGAAATCAACAGTAAAACAGGAGAAAGTACTAAATTATTACTATATTACTGTGCCATAGTAAAATACATGTGCCTATTTTTTGATCAGTTGACCAGCTATCTGCCCATTCAGGTATCTAGGTGACAGTTTATAGTTCTTGAGAGTATGGTACCTCTCATTGCATGGCACAGCGCACAGACCTACCCCACACTGACTGCACCTGTACTGTTTGCCGGCGGCTCCTTGAGCGCGCTCGATCGCGTTTTCTCCCACGCGCACGAGTGTTAACTCTCTAGATCTTCCGTATTAAAAAAATCAAGTGAAACATTTTTCTACACATGAAATATGGACGCAAACAGGCATGATTATGATGATATATTTTCTGAATGTGTTTTGTGTGCAGCTCAGGATATTTTTATAACATTAAATCATGTTTATGACAAATGATAGCCTAAGCAGTGTAGTGTTATTAAACATACAAAAAAATGCATGTGTGCCTATTATCAAAATCAACTAAAGATCACAATTGGAAGTTATTACAAGCACTCGATGATGGTTTAAAGTAGGATTTCAGTAAGTACAATAATAATTACATACATTTTCAAGTGTAGCTTGATACTATTTGTACCTATAATTACATTTTAGGATGTATTCTTGTAGGCATTATAGATATTTTGTGTTTCTGGTGTAGAACCAAAGTTTATGTACCTTAATTTAATGCTGTATATTGAGCAGCGGATGATGTTAAATACATCCGTATCTGAGGAAAAGTGGATTGTTGGTCAGTGCCATCTAGCATGCAGGCATGAATTAGCAGACTAGCTTTGACGCCGACGAGCCAGAGTGCGCGCACACACACGTCACACACCGGATGTGTGTGCACTCAGATCACTTGGACATGGTTGTGTACAAGAGGTAAAAAACTATATAAATACTGTTAGTTTTCTCACACAAACCGCTCGTGTCTTAGGCCATCAATGTGTAGTTACGATGGGGAATTGTTTCATTTGGATTTCTATGTGCATGTTCTTTTTCCCTCTTATAGAGACAGTGACCTATACCTGCCATTATATGACTGACAGACTAGAACGGTTTGACCTAAAAACATCAAAATTGGATCTACTGAAGAAAAAAAGACACCTACATCTTGGATGTCCTTGGGGTAAGCTGATAGATACCAAATTTTAATTTCAAAGTGAACTATCCCTTTAAGCCTGTCTGTGTCATTTACTGCTGAGAATCCTCTCTCACATTCTGCAGAGGTAGTTTTGCTTGCAGTTACAAGTTTCTTGAGGGTTTCTCCCTTTAGTGTCCCCTGCAAGTCTGTGAATTCATCTTTTGCTTGTCTGGGAGATTCACCAAGGAGCCTGGCCAGCTTAAGCACACAGGTCACTTGGCAGACATTTTTTAAAGAATTTGAAAAATTCTCTCTCTCTCACCAGTGATATCCACACCCTTAAAGGGCATATTGCAGGTTAGAGACTCCAGTGAGTCAATGTATAGAAAAATAATGTAGGAACTAGATTTCTTTAAAATATGCTATTAAGGCTTCTGGAGTCGTTTTTGTGAGAATTTTACTTCCGCATCTGAAAACCGCCAAAAAACGCTTTTGGAGAGTGGTCCATTTTAAACCATAGGAAAACAATGGATCGCAATGACAGTTCGGATGCTGAGGAAATTTTAAATGCTTATTTACACTCGTATGACGGACCACAGATACAATTATGACCCTGCTATGCAGCCAAGAGAGCAGGGACAGGCCAGGATTAGACAGAACAACGGTCAGAGGAGACAAATTGAGTTGATGTGTGAGGAGAACAGGGTTGGTGTCTTGGTGAGAGACCAGTGTTAGCTTACAGATATACACACGTTAGCTAACGATATGTAATCAGGCAATAGCAAAGCTAGTATTGGTCATCTATGAGTAGTGATTAGTTTATGTTACTGGTAAGTATAAGCGTTGATCAGGCGTGTCACACACGTTAATATCTGACACTAACGTTACATGATATAGCGCTGTCTCTTCACCGCAGGAGAGAGAGAGATAAACACGTTTTTGTTTAATTAAGTGTTTGTGTGGTAAATGCAAGGCCATAGTCACAGCTGAGGACTGGATCTTAGTGGAGAATGTGACCCCCACACTTGATGTAGTGTCTGACTCTGCACCCAGGCTTCGAGGCTTCCTGTCTGAATCCGTATGTGCTACAGATAACCTATATGCACTTCAGACAGGAGCACAGAGTGTGTTTAGGGTAGAGATCATTTATTACTCTGAGCTAAATACTTTAGTAAATTTAAGATTTGAATATTAAAACAATCTGAATAATTTTGTTTCTCAATTACAAGTTGCCTATATTTAGGTAGGTCACAACTACCTGTAAGTCACACTTTTTGATGCCATTGGTATAACACAATCAATATTGACCGCATAGAGACAAGTTGGGCCTAAGGTGTTCTGAACAGCCCTTACCTGCATGTGTTGTCAGACACTAGAAGACAGTTTACAGAGGAAGGAGAACTTTATACAGGTTTTGAATGGCCCCATTTTCGTGACAATAAAAAAATAATCACAATCAAGCAGATCTGCATTTATGGTTAATTCAATTCAGTTTTATATATACTACCAAAAGAAAAATATAACATTGACACATTTAACAATCTTTCAGTGTGGGTATCACACTAATGTGTTGTTAGCATGTGTTAAATTGTGAATGCTGTGCTAGATACACGCCAGCAGCCTCATCTCGTTGATCCTCTGGAGGGATCTGGAAAGAGGAGCAGGTGTAGTGGAAGACAAGATAGTGCTGCGTTCTCGTGGAGCCTGTGGTGACCTGCAGTATTCCTCTCTGAGACGGCATATGCTGGGAGAAGCAAACACAAGTTTAGATCACATTCACTGCTGACCATGCTTTTCCACTTGGCCTCCATCACATCTGCATCTCCATCAGGAGTGAAAGCTGCAGTCCAGTAGAGATGGTTCATAACAGCTGGCCTCCACTGCTTCAGATCTTCACACTCCCATCTTCCAAAGCCTTATAAACACACCACATGACAAAAAAATACCAATTAGCTGTGCAAACAATGTCACTAAGCTGTCACTAGACTTGATAGTTATAATATTAGCAAACTGAGGTTAACCTGCCAGCTATGCCTTCCCATATGGTATCGTTTTTACACCATTTTTAAAAATATAACGATATTGCTAATGCTTACAAGCTAGCTGCAGTGCTTTATCAGATTGTGCTACCAATAATATATTTGCATTGTTTTAAGGGTAAGTTTAGGGTAAGGGTAGGTGTGGACGGGTAGGTATGGACATTAAAAAAAGCCTCAAACCATATGAATAAGATGCTGGTAGCACAATCTGATAGGTAGCATTTTCGCTATCGATTTGTGCTACCTATCTTTTTAATGGGAGGTAGCACAATCTGAGGGGTAGCACAAATCGTCAGAACACCGGCGGCCGAACACAGACTGACCGGGACCCGATGAAGCTCCTGTGTGCACCGAAGGAACCGCACCAGCTCCGAGTCTCACTCGCTTCTTGCTTCGGTATCCCATGTTGAACTGCATCATATCGCCGGGATGATAATCTTCCGGTATAAAGTGATCGCTAAGTTACACACCACCGCGTTGTTTGAAGCAGATGCATTAGTGAAGCCACCTGTACCCGTCTCTTCAGCTGCACAAACGCACCGAGACCCGGAAGATACCATCCTATTTCTTGTTAGGAAACCTGTGGACTCGATGTCCTGACAGGCTGGAGTTTGTGCAACCTCCACAATCACAATAATTTACTATGACGATGACAAACTGAAATAAAAATAACTACTGAAAACACACTGACTCGCGCCCGCTCCCACTGAATACCAACAGAGCGCGGCACACGACTCCCTCTCGTGACGTAATATGATGCGATGCTGAAAAAAAAAGCGGTTTTTGAGAACAGTCAAGGAACGCGTCCCATTTTTCTTCTAAATTTGTGCCCTCACGTCTTGTAAAACATTTTCAAATTCTGCATTAACGGTTCATATGGTATTTTCATACAAGGTTATATATTCATTTGAAATTCTTTTTTTACCTAGAAATAGGATGGTATCTTCTGGGTGACATACTACCACAACAAAATTAACAACTGTTCCGACTCTCGCGCACTCTTCAAAACGTTCTCTTCTCTTCTCTGTCCACCTCCCCCTCCTCCTTCATCAACTCTTACAGCTGATGACTTTGCAACTTTCTTCACAAATAAAACAAAAACCATCAGTGACCAATTCCTCACACCGCAAACTAATAATAACTTCATAACAACAAATACACAATCTCTCACCTCCTTTTCTCCTCTCTCGGAGACGGAGGTTTCCAAACTCATCCTTTCCAATCATCCCACTACTTGTCCGCTAGATCCTATCCCCACTCACCTCCTTCAAGCCATTTCTTCTTCGGTCGTACCTGCTCTTACTCACATTATCAACACCTCGCTTAACACTGGTACATTTCCCACAGCATTTAAGCAGGCTCGGGTAAGCCCACTGCTTAAAAAACCTGCTCTAAATCCAGCACTTTTAGAAAACTACAGACCGGTATCCTTCTTCCATTCATTGCAAAGTCGCTTGAGCGAGTTGTGTTCAACCAACTCTCTCTGTTTCTTGCACAGAACAACATTCTGGACAACAACCAATCTGGCTTCAGAAGTGGACACTCAACTGAGACTGCCCTACTCTCGGTTACAGAGGCCCTGAGACTGGCAAGAGCAGCTTCCAAATCCTCTGTACTCATCTTGCTGGATCTGTCTGCTGCCTTTGACACAGTTAACCACCAGATCCTCATGTCCATCCTCAGAAAGATGGGCATCTCAGGAACCGCCCTCCTGTGGTTCGAGTCTTACCTCTCAGATAGGTCCTTCAGGGTGTCTTGGAGGGGTGAGGTTTCAAAGTCACAACTTCTTGCTACTGGAGTTCCTCAAGGCTCAGTGCTTGGACCACTTCTCTTCTCCATCTACATGTCGTCATTAGGATTGGTTATTCAGAAGCATGGCTTTTCCTACCACTGCTATGCTGATGACACTCAACTCTACTTCTCATTCCAACCAGATGATCCGACGGTAACAGATCGCATTGCAGCCTGTCTGAGTGACATTTCTAGCTGGATGATGGACCATCACCTTCAGCTCAATCTTGCTAAGACAGAACTGCTCGTGTTCTCTGCCAACCCATCACTTCACCACAACTTCTCTATACAGCTGGGTTCATCAACCATAACTCCTTCCAGGACTGCCAGGAACCTTGGAGTTGTGATCGATGATCAGTTAAGCTTCACAGACCATATTGCTACAACGGCCCGGTCCTGCAGATTTGCCTTATACAACATTAGGAAGATTAGGCCCTTCCTGCAAGAGCAAGCTGCACAACTCCTTGTCCAAGCTCTTGTTCTCTCCAGACTGGACTATTGTAATGCTCTCTTGGCGGGCCTTCCCGCATGTACTATCAAGCCTCTGCAACTGATCCAGAATGCAGCAGCCAGAGTGGTCTTTAATGAGCCAAAAAAAGCTCACGTTACTCTCTTCATCAGGTTACACTGGCTACCAATAGCCGCTCGCATCAAATTCAAGGTACTGATGTTTGCCTACAAGACCACAACTGCCACTGCACCAATATACCTAAACTCGCTGGTTCAAACTTATGTGCCCTCCAGAAGCTTGCGTTCTGAAAGTGAACGACGTCTTGTGGTGCCATCCCAAAGAGGTACCAAATCACTCTCACGGACCTTTTCCTGGACTGTGCCCAGCTGGTGGAATGACCTCCCGATCTCAATTCGAACAGCTGAGTCCTTAGCCATTTTCAAAAAACATCTAAAGACACATCTTTATCGCCAGCACCTGACTAACTAATACTAACTTACCTATTCTATTTAAAAAAAAAAAAAAAAAAAAAAAAAAAAAAAAAAAAAAAATTAGCTACGTGTACTGTGCTAGACTAACTGAGACTTGTCATGACACTTGTATACTGTTGCTCTCTCGATGGTCTGATTGCTTCTATTGTTCTCCTCATTTGTACGTCGCTTTGGATAAAAGCGTCTGCTAAATGATTAAATGTAAATGTAAATGTAAATGTACCTGCAATATGCACGTTAACTTTTATAAAGAATATCTCTTTTGTTTTGAGACTTTAGTCTTTGCAACTTCAGGGATCTTATCTATGCACAATCAGCTTGTAACACTCCAAAGAGAAAGGAAAACATGAAATCGCATCATATGACCCCTTTAACGCAGTACATGTAGCAAGGTTTTTTTTTTATTATTATAAAATAAATAAAAAGAAAACAGATATAATAGAAAAAGAATAGAGCAAGCTAGTATTAGAGGCCTATTTTGCTTTTGTGCAATAATGTTGTATAATAAATAAAAAGAAAACAAATAGATAAAATACAAAAAGTTTAGAAAAGATAGTGTTATTTTTTTTTTTTAAGAATAGAATTAGAATAGAGAGTGCTAGAGTTAGAGGGTCAAATAAAGATGGAAGAGATGTGTTTTTTAGCCGATTCTTGAAGATGGCTAAGGACTCAGCTCCTTGGATTCAGTTGGGCAGGTCATTCCATCAGGAGGGGAACATTTAATTTAAAAGTCTGTGAAAGTTATTTTGTGCCTCTTTGGGGATGGCACAATAAAGCGACGTTCACTTGCAGAACGTAAGCTTCTAGAG
>JALXFT010001852.1:0-25514 GCA_023376895.1 Aspiorhynchus laticeps | reverse complement strand
TACCTATAATAAAGACAGATGTTAACTGAAAAGTACAAAAGATTGTCATTTTATACTTTATAGACAGTAGAACGTTTTTCTAGCAGTGGTTTTGTATTTGAACTATATAACTGTGTTATTTACAAAGGGTTACTGTATATGTTAATTTATACTGGGGCAAGTTGTCACATTAATTCATCAATAAAATTGGAGCCCAAATCAATAATGTGACATCTTTGATTGTTGTTTCTTGTCACAGTTTTGTATTTTCATGAGTTGGTTCATGTCATAATCGTTTAACCATTTACATTTACCTGAGAAGCCTACTGAAGTCAGATATCATTGTGACAAACATTTTCTGTCTGGGTCATGTTGTCCCAAAGGTCAACATGTGTTCAATAACTTTTTTTGAAAAAGACAGCTTTTTTTTGTGTCCAGGTCTTTGAGGTATACGATTGTACAAAATCAAACCTGCAATGAAAATGTTCTTAAGTTTACCTCAAAGTGTACTTTTTAAAGTTGTCCAAACTGCTTCTCTGTTGTATCATGTGATGAGCAGACGCCTATCGGTTTGTTTGTGTGCAGTAAACTTTCTCTAAGACAAGGGCAGCGGT
The DNA here is from genome assembly GCA_023376895.1 of Aspiorhynchus laticeps. Taxonomy (NCBI): domain Eukaryota; kingdom Metazoa; phylum Chordata; class Actinopteri; order Cypriniformes; family Cyprinidae; genus Aspiorhynchus; species Aspiorhynchus laticeps. The sequence continues at coordinate 24,921 of JALXFT010001852.1, read as the reverse complement.
TGTGTAAGTCTTTAAAACACATTTCAAGACACATTTAGCTTACTCTCCCGTTTGAGACTGAAATAATAGTCTTTGCAGGGTGATCCCAGACGAGGAATGACACACTACGGCCAGTCTTTCACAGGACTATGCGCTCTACATACTAATGCAATCTGCAGATCACAGCACACTTCATCTACACGACAAAAACTCTTGCTCCTGACCAAACCCAGGCGCTCATGCCATCGAGGAAAGTATCGTTTCATAAAGACAGAAACGTCGCGCAGGCCGATTGCACTTACTGTACAGTTCGAGAAGTTGCGTTTTGTTCCAAACTTCAGTTTTGTCCGACACTTCCGCAGCAGCACAAGCTAAATGACTGACATAAAACAGCATATAAAGGACATAAAGCGCTTCATGGAAGCGAATACGAAGAGTTTGAGTGTGTCCTCGCATTTCCACTGGAGATGAACGCGCCGCAGACTGCAGCCTGTTTTTCACCAAACTTTCCGCGAGTTTTGGGATTCTCTACGTCACTGGTCTCCTATAGGGCTGTAAAAGGCAAAACATATTCCTCTCCTCTTACAGCCCGTCTGCTTTCAACGCGACGCGACCAGATTCGAACGATGCGTTCTAGATTCCCGGTGCGTCGCGTCGCGAGTGTGCAGTGTCTGACAAATCGATTATTAGCGTAACCTTCCTTTTTCCAGAAAAAGTTATTTCAAATTCCATTAAAAATACAAATTGTTTTAACTCACTGCACAGAAGCTGCATCTGAAGTCATATTACACGAAAAGGCGGATTTACACTCTTTAAGGCTGCACAAAGCATCACATATGCATTTACACAGTTTGCAGAAATAATGTTATGAAATGAATGTTTTAAATATCAAATCATTAACACTTTCGATCACAGTGCTTGCAGCCTTAACTTGACTGTGTGCAGATGCATATAGAGAGAAGTACTGTGAAACTCAACATTTTTTATGGAAAACCATCAAATATATTACAAAACACAAGTAGACAGACTTTTTTTTTTTTTTTTTCTTTACATATGATCCAGCAATCATATCCAATTACAAAAAAGGCTCAGCCTCAACTAACCAATCGCAAACATCTGTCACAAATAACTACATTTTGCTGTAACAACCACAAGAAACACTAAACATAAAACAAGAAGATCCAGTGTTGCCCAGATTTAACAGTACCTTTAGCACTTTTAGCAGCACAACACATTGTTTAAATTATTTACAGTTTTTAAAATAAATTCCCTGCCAGTAACTGACAGTCCTGCCCCCAGATTACAAGCACACAGTTTTACACACACACACACACACACACACACACACACACACACACAAAAACTCACTCTTTCTTGTACAGTACAAGAAAATAAAACATAAAAAAAAAAGTAATTGCTCCTGGTAAATAGAAGCCTGCATTTCGTGTTTTAACACATAAAGTTGGTCAGTAGCCCTAAGAAATATCACTCTTCTGCTGCCCTGCGCTTTTGTAGGTCACATTTTTAAATGTTGATGTCGAGCTCCTGAAAAGAGGATTTGTGCCCTGGAGATAAAAGAGGGACAAAAACACAATTATTTAAAGTATATTAGGCTTTTAACACATTCAAATGAACAGAAAATTCTGTGTAATGCTCTCTTGACAATGTTATCATACCGACTGCCATTTTGCTTTCGCCTTCTCTGCCTCAAACTTGGCAACCTCTTTCCGGTCATGGACAGAAACAAGAAACTTCCAGATCGCAAGGAGAGCAATGCCAATAATGAGGACAGACATGCACACGCCCAGAGCGATCAACAGTGCGTTTGGTGGCTCAGGGCAGTCTGTAGGAGAGTTATGCACAAACAATTAAAAAAATAATATGGAACTTTATTCTAATGTATAATGCCACAATGTATAAGTTAAACTGTACATGTTCATGTATTTAAAAAAAAATAGTCATTAGTCTCACCATAAAGCTTGGGGTTGTAAATGATGCTGCCGTGATCACTGTCCACCAAGCTGAATGACAGTAGACAGTAGTCCTCATTCTGTAAGGTGCACAATGCTGCCCGACTCTCCTCAAAATCTGACAATAAAAATATATTACATTTATATTATGCATTTAGCAGAAGCTTTTATAAAGTTTGGACAGACTACAGCTGGTCCAAAATGCGGCTGCAAGACTTTAGACAGGTACTCGGAAAAATGAGCATATCACTCCTGATTTAAGAGAGCTACACTGGCTTAAATGAGTTTAGTTTAAACACAGAACGTGTTATCAACGTGTGCTGTTCAGGTCTCACCTGTGCACGCGCGCTATTCAGCACGATGGTGGAATAAACCAAGTAGGGCTGAATACATGACTGCTCATATTCCAGCATACGGCACTCGCATTGAACAAGAGTAAATGGTTTGTCCACGTTTTTTTTTTTCCCATCGCTGTTGTTGTAATGTACTGGGAAGCCAGAATGCGCATCCATCAACAGAAACATACATTAGCTGAACCCTGTTTGTTTTATATGTTGTTATTTATTACAAACTATATTACAGATGCGTTGTCAGATTTAAGTTGAACCGTGGTCCTATGCGTGCCGAACGTGTGTGGAGAACCGTACGGTTCGGGTTTTTTCCGCGAATCGTTCCGCCCCTAATATATATAGGCCTATATACGCGTGTGTGTGTATATATATCTGTGTGTGTGTGTGTTTGTTTATTTATCATGAAAACAAATTTTACCCTTTTTATTTTCTTAATACATGGTCTTGAATGTTCAAAAAAGAAAACAAAGGTTTGAATTAATAAGTGAAAATATTGAACCTTTAATCAAAATGTATTATGTCCGCCTCTAAAACAAATGTCCTTTTCTGATGACATCACCAAGACCTCTAATTTTTAAACTCCGCCTCTCCAAACACCCATCCTGTAAGAACCATTTTTCACACTCCAGTTGACTCCTGATGGGCAAAATCAAATCCCTTACTACATTTTGTCCTTAAAATTAATTATTCATCACTTTAATATTCACCAAATTCCCCTATATACATACCAAGTCGTGTATGTATGATATTATCCCACTCAAACACAGTCTTTTTTATTCCCTTCATATCTCTTTCCGTTGTCCCTCTCGTGTCTTTATCAAAGGCAGACAGTGCTTTGTGTCTTTTGATTGTCTTCCAGTCAGAGAGCGTATAGAGCCAACCTCCACAGCACCAGTTGCCTTGTGATCTCAGGGTTCATATAATAGGCTGGTCTTGTATAGACACTCAAGGGTTTTGAAACCCAACGGGCCCCAACAATAGGCTCTCCACACAACAAGCTAAGTAGCATGTTTCCCTTTGTGAAGTGTCAAGAGGGCCAATCTAAAGGATGTCTGCTTTGTATGAGCTGATAGGAGTACATTAAGACAGACTTGAGGTTTTTGAAGAAATCAGCCTGAAAGTACATGGCAAGCATTTTTTAACATTTAATCCTTAAAACTTAATAGTATTCATTTTCATGCTAGCAGTACTTATTTTGTTAGTTACTAGTATCTATTCCATTAAGTACTTGTACTTATTCATTGGCTAGTACTTATTCTTTAGGTACTAGTAACTTTTTAAAGATACTAGTTCTTATTCATTAGATACTAGTACTTATTATTAGATACTAGTACTTATTTCAGTAGTGACTAGTAACTATTCTGCTGTTAATAGTAACATTTCAAATTATTACTATTGATTTCTATGGGGATCTGTCATTAAGATATTAACTATTCAGTTCTGACTAGTATGTATTGCAATTGTGACTAGTATCTTTTAAAATAGGACTAGTAAGTATTCATTAGACACTATTAAATACTATTACTTTTCATTAGATACTAGTACCTATTTAATAGATACTAGTAGTTATTAATTAGGTACTATTACTTATTCAGTAGACACTAGTATATTTTTGTAATTCTTACTAGTAATAAATCTTATTATACTTGTCACAGCTATTTTATTAGTCTTATGTTATGACTAGTCAGAATGGGCACTGTAGAGTTCAATTAAAATCTAATTACTGGTAGAATCTAATAATAAGAATTAATATATAGTGGATAATTAGTAGTATGTAATAAATAAATACTAGTATCTATTTAATAGGTACATGTATGTAATAAGTACTAATATGTAATGATTAAGTACTAGTATCTAATCATTGGCACTAGTATCTAAAAATAAGTACTAATACCTAAAGAATAACTATGGCAAAAAAAAATGTATTGTGTTACTAGTAACGAAAGAATAGTTATTAGTTACTATTGAAATAAGACCTAGTATCTAATAAACAAGTACAAATATATATTTAATAAGTACTAGTTTCTAATAAATAAGTATTAGGGTCAATTTCATAGTTATGGATAAGTACTAGTATCGTACTAGTGTAGTATTTAATAGGTACTGATATCTAAAGAATAAGCACTAGTAGCCCACAAATAAGTACTAGTTCCTTATGGAATATATACTAGTAGCTGAAACAATAAGTACTACATGAAAATAGATAGGAGTATGTTTTATAGATTAAATGTTGAAATATTGCCATAGTATCATAAAATTGACTATGAAGACTTGGAATATACAGGTTTAGAATGCCATGAGGTGAATTTTTAATTTATATATTGGCTATACTGTTCCTTTAAAAAGGCGTACATTAAATGAAACATTTTTGCCTAACAAACAACTACCCTACTGACCATGTGACCACTTATAAATGGACACTGCAGAGGACAAAACAATGGATTCTGACCTGTGGAATTGCTGACAGTGGCATGTAGGGAGTTGCACTTCAAGGCACACTCGTCCAGCGGGTCCTTAGCTTTGAGGTGACACTCCACACAAGACCTGCGGGACACAAAGACAACATTTAAAACAAATCCTGTCGACCCCACAGAGAGTTCGTCTCTAGAGGAAACTTTGTTTTGTGTTCTTTGTGTTTTTCCCATAGATGCACTCTCTCATTTTCAGTCTCATTCTCTCTGTATCGCTCTATCACAGAGTCAAATGACCCGCAGGGTGACAGGACCTTTAGTGGGAAGGAAATGCAATACTGCAGAGCTGCCACATGCATTTTGGTGCTCATATATGCTCATAAAAACACACAGAGCTGCCCACACACACACACACAAACACAATAGTCATGAGGAAAATTGCTCTGAAAGCCGAAAGCCGGAGGTCCATTTAAAACAAGCGATAAGAAACAAATTTTCAAATATACTTACATGTATTAATGATAATAATCACATTAAAAAAAATAAACAAATATTCTTCTAATTAGGATATTTAAATAATGAAATTATTTTAATTCACACATCATTTAAATCACAATTTCTTGAACTGCTTATTACAAAAAAACCAGACAGCCCACAATGATTCAAACCAGATTGTAGCCAAAACAATTGGCTTTCAATGCTGCATTTTCATTATGAAACTCAGGTTTAGTCACAGACGGACACGCATGTCTTTACCTGGGCAAGCTACAGATATCACCACAGGTTGGGCACCTTTGGCACCACTCTCCTGAGGCTCCGGGAACGGTGCACTCACACTTCCCACACACACACTTGCCCCGTCCGCTGCAGACGGAACCATCCGGAGACACGCATGAGCTGTTGCTGGTGCTGCAGTTACAGAACTCTCCCATCCAACCGCTGTGACACACACACTCGCCACAGGCACATTCCCCGTGACCTACACAAACAAGCATAAAAGAAATATATACAACAATATTTTTAAAATAAATGAATACTTTAATTCAGTATGGAAGCATTACATTGATCAAAAGTGACAAAGACATTTATAACACAAAAGATTTCAATTTTAATTAAATGCTTTTTTTTTTACTTTCTGCTCAAATAATCCTGAAAAAAAGAATACACTACCGTTCAAAAGTTGGGGAATTTAATGTAGTTCCATTTAGCAAGGTCTGAAGATGACAGTAAATACGTTTACAATATTACAGAAGATTTCTATTTCAAATAAATGGTGTTTTTTTAACTTTCTATCAAAGTATTGTGAAAAAAAAATGTATTACGATTTCCACACAAAAAGGCAGTAAAACTCTTTTCAACATTGACAGTAAAAATAAATGTTTCTTCAGCAAATCATAATATTAGAATGATTTCTGAAGGATCATGTGACACTGAAGAATGCAGTGATGATGCTGAAAATTCAGATTTGCATCACAGAAATAAACTAATAATATTATTATTATTTTGTTATTTTAAACTAATAATATTTCACACTATTACAGTTTCTACTGTATTTATGATCAAATATTGCAGCATTGGTGAGCATGTGAGATATTAAAATTGAAAAAAAAAACTTACATTAAACATTTCATTATTAATAATAAATCAGTTTTATAAGTTCATAAGTGTTTCATTAATTACATGATATGCTGATTCATTCATCAAAATAACAATCAATGACCAATATTTGCTGAAAACAGCATTTACCTTAATTTCATTTATTATTCATAATTTAACATTACACTTTCAAGCTAGACAAAGGCTTCAAACATGAATGTTCCAATGGTAAGACAATTCCTTATACAGAATTATTTTATTAATTTCATTCATTATTTTCACAGGTTTTTAAAAATATATAATTTATCACACATAATAATTGTGATAATCACCTTAAATTGACAGGCCTAAAGTAAATATAAAAACCTCATAGTTGCACTGCACTGCACTGATATGCAAATATATATAAACATGGGACGGCCTGCATTAAACCCTTCCGCCCGTGTCCTCCCAAGCACAGCAACTGTTTTGGCAATTATCAGCGTGTTATTCTTTCATTAACATTCCACAGATCAAATATCCCTCCCACTGTGTCAGAGCTTTCTTTCCCTCCACTCAAAGAGTTACACTGGGTACTGACCTCCGCAAAGCTCTCCTCTGAACCTGAGGCAGGAAAAGTCATCGCACTCGCAGTACGGCCCATACACACGTCCGAAATTAGACGGATGGCACACACACTGTCCACAGAAGCACTCACCCAGGCCGCTGCACATCTCTGCACCTTCATGCGCCCTGCCACACACATAATCTTACATTAAAGTATGTCTGCGTGCCTCGCAGGAAACTCTCCATGACGCTTGTTCTCACCTGCAGTCGCTGATTTGTTCTTGGCCCTCTGTGCACTCACACTTCGGCCCCACGAAGCCTGGATCGCACACGCAGGCGCCGCACTCCAGCGCCCCGCGCCCTCGGCTGCAGTAGGTGCTGTTCGCTTCAGGGGTTTGATGACAGTCACACACACACTGAGACTCCAGTTCGATCTCCAGGGCATCTTGGAAACCCACCGGCCGCAAGGAAAACCGCCGTGGACCGGCAAGACAGCCTTTTAACTCGATCGTAACATTAAAAGATACCTGAGTGGGAAAAGATCACTTTTATTTCAATTGCTTTGAGAAATTGTGTATGATACAAGTCATTTTCACAGGACATATTTCACAACATTCAACTTGTTCGGTGAGGTTTATTTGTTTGTAACTGTCAAGAAGTTTGATTTATTTAAACACTTGTTTAAATGCTGTCATGTCAGCACAATGAGAGCAACGAACTATATCAATATTATAATTATTGCATTATAAATCATACATGAAGTGACATGTTTGTTATTTCATTGAACAGCTGTATAACACGTGACAGGCATTGTTCTTTTTTTCAGTCGTGTTTTAATCTAGGGAAGCATTACTGTAAGGAAAGTTTGAATGAAGAACTGACCACATCACCAGCTTTGACATTGGAGCAGTTTTTATGTCCGGTGATGATAGTCCCATCCTGACAGAGTGCTGTGAAGGAAAGCTGCAGATCCTCAGTGTTGCCCAGCACCTCCAGATCGATCTCTGACCTCAGTTCCTGTCAATCAAACAACAGACACAAACAGTCCGTTAATGTGTGAAGAGTATCATTTTTGTAATGTTTTAATGTAAAAACTTTCCTTCGAGCCAGTCATTACCAAAAAATAAACCTTGACAGGGTGATCATGACCCCAGTGAAGAGGTTTATCATTTTATACATAACTAGAAAAAAAAAATGAAATTAAAGCAAAAGAGAACTCATTTCGTTATAAGCATGCGCTGTTTGAGAGAGCAGTCAAGACAGTGCTCATAGAGCAGGAGTATTGAACCAAGTATTTGCTGCTTTATAGGCCTTAATGGTTAAATACACACACTTGTATGTGACAAAATGCCTGTCTTTACAAGCATTCTTGTAAACACAGTAATTTAGGTCTTAAGTGAAAGCAAACAGCTGAGAAAGAAAGCATGTGTAACAGTATAGTGGATCCGGGCAGCTCTTAAAGTGACAGCAGTCTAATATTCCTGCTGTCTGTCATTCATGTTAATGCAAAAATAACTATATCATGATATATAACGTTACCTTGAAATAAAGGAAAAGGAAAGGATGTGACGTGTGGCGACCCATACTCAGAATTTGTTCTCTGCATTTAACCCATCCAAGTGCACACACACACACAGCAGTGAGTAGTGAACAAACACACACACACGCAGTGGGCAGCCATTTATGTTGCGGCGCCCGGGGAGCAGTTTGGGGGTTCGGTGCCTTGCTCAAGGGTCTCAACTCAGTCATGGTATTGAGGGTGAAGAGAGTGCAGGCCGACTCTCTATCCATTAGAACATGACTGCCCCAAAATTAAAATTACTCATACCATAAAATTACCATAAATTTTGGTCATATCGCCCACCCCTAGAATCAAGTAATTCATAAAGCGGGGTATTACAAAAATAATAATAATTAAATAAATAAAAAAACTCGAAACCCTGTGTCAGCCAATGAGGATCAAAAATTCAACACTGTTATGCAAGTATGTAAGATAGAGCACCTGAGCTGCTCATCGTGTGTCTGGCTGACTCATGTGCCGAGTCAGCAATACGAGCACACCAGGTGCCAACCCGTCCAGAGCGACGTTAGGCTGTCAACTTCAATTCAAATAGTCTATTCTAGCTTATTTACTGAGGTTTGTCACAGACTTTACACTTCAATAATACACCACCATAGTGGAGCTGTGTCAGGTAGGGTGGGATGTGCAGTGCTCAGGATGTTTCTGGAGGGGTGTGATGAAAATTAGAGAGCAGGCAGAGGTAAGAGAGAATGGGGGATGGAGAACGGAGATGAAGAGATCAAACAGCCATAGAACGAGTGCAGACACGCTCTGTGAACACGGCGATTCTCATGAAAATGAGCAGAGGGGGTTAAAGGGAAGGGAAACATTGAACAGATAAGATGCATATCTGCATGAAAAATAAATCTCTCCCAAATATGGTAACCCTAATATGGTAACCCTAGTGAAAAATAATTATACTAAAATGTATTTGAAACATTAATTTCATGCTAAGTTTACTACAAATACATTTACATATTTATACAATTAATAAAATACCCTGCAATTGTACTTTTGGTATACTAAACTGTAGGGATGCAAGATATTATCGGACTGATATCGGAATCGGCCGATAATGCCTTTAAATGTAATTATCGGCATCGGCCCGATACGAAAAATTATGCCGATATGTCTTGCCGATAATAGGAAAACATTCACTCACATGTGCTCAGGGTGTGCTAGTGATTAGATCACGTCAGCAGTGTGGCTCATTCTTGAAGCAAAGTTTTGTCTGAATGACGATTAGATTGACTCTTTTGGATTGCTGCATTTAATCTGTGAAAGCAAGTACAGAATGATGCATTCGGTGTGTGATAGTGTAAACAGTAAAAGCACCTGCAGTGGCAGCAGTGACAGCCTCCCCCGGGTCCTAATGCCTGTTCGGTAAGGAGATTTAATCTGTAGGGGGCGCTGTTGGCCTACTTCTAATTCAATTATAAGTAAAATAGCCTGAACAAATAACATTTAGACTGTGTTTCTGATTAAATAAAGTAGTTATTCATGTCATAAAATAATGAGTATGTTTTGATTTAAAGGTCAGAAGCTATAGGTTACATGAAAAAATCACAAACATGACACTTGTAAATTAAATAATTTTATATATACAGATTTATTCATTAATGTGTAATATGTTTTATTTTTTAACAAATTATAAGCTATAAAAGATTTTCAGAATTTTTAATACTCTTTTGCTTTAGACCATCTACAAATGTTAAATCTTAAAACAAAATGTTCAAACACTGCATCTTCCTGGGGGGAAAAAATGCAGCAATTGATATATAGTTTATTTATACTTATTTTCAAAGCTTCCATGTACTGTCAAAAAAGTAGTTCTTGTTTAAAACTAACCAAAATGAAAAATATTTTGCTTATAATGTCTGCACAGGAGAGACTTGCTTCCAAACAAAGGAAATATATCGGTATCGGCCAAAATGAGTTGAAAAATATTGGCATATCGGATATCGGCAAAATTCAATATCATGCATCCCTACTAAACTGGTATACTTAAAGTTTTCTAAACGGGAACAACTAATTTTGTACTTAATGCACTTTAATTGTGTGGAAGTAATGCTGATGTCCAACTTAAGTGTATTTGATTGTGCTAACGTGGAACTATTGCAAGTGTACTTCAGGTACACTTTAAATATCTTGCATTTAAAGACCAATATTATTCAAAAATCATATAATCTTCATCAATAGTGACATTAAAACACATTAAAGGGATAGTTCACTTTGAAATTAAAATTTGGTATCTATCAGCTTACCCCAAGGGCATCCAAGATGTAGGTGTCTTTTTTTCTTCAGTAGATCCAATTTTGATGTTTTTAGGTCAAACCGTTCTAGACTGTCAGTCATATATATCTATCTATATATATTTTTTTTTTATTATATTTTTGTTTCTTTCAAAAATATATTTACAACAAAAAAAAGTTATTTATTTTTCATTTGCAACTGTTGCTACGAATTTTACAGATAGAATTCAAAAGCTCAACCCATTTGAACTAATCACTAAATCAGTCACAATTTTAAGAAACCTCATCTATGTCAGCCTGCAAAATAGCATTTCCTTAAATCAGCCAAATGAATGCAAAACATTCAAAAGACCACAGAAATCCAAAAACTAAAGTTTGCAAAGCGTAAAAAACACATGCATGATCATCAAATGTTTGAATGTTGGCCTAATAGGGCCATTATTTCCATGAACCGTCCAGGAACACTCTCACATTACCCTTGATACACTGAGTCGTGTGAAGACTAACTATACCTTATATGAGGTCATGATAAGCTCCAGAATGTTCCTTGAATCGGATGCCAACACCCCCACAGTAGCACCAGGAATCAGACTTGCATAATTCTATCAGAAAGGCAGAAGAAGGTGGTTAAACATCAACTGCAAACTCCTGGAGAGCAGCCACAGAATTCTAGATGTGGGAGAGCGATATGGAGAAAGGGAGGGAAGACGAAAGAAAAGGAGAACTCAGAAAACATAAAATATTTGTGTCATGAGAGGTCGGTCTGGGTGATGTGATAAAGACTGTGTTTGAACGTGTTGTAAAGAGAACTGAATACACTAGTGATTCATGCAGTCTATTCACACACTGATATATCTTCCTTCAGGTCCTCTCAGGTTCCGCATACACAGAAAAACACATGCCTTTTTGTTTGCCTCATTGTGGCCTAAAATGAATAAACATGAGAGAAAATCCCTTACTCTTTTCTCACCTCATAGTTCTGCCTCTGATTGTCAGTCACAGCGAATATAAGAAGGATATTGTTTTCAACCAGTTTGTCCACAAGCTGCCCCAATGTTGGGTACTCCTAAATACAGACGAGAAAAGTACCAAAAACAAGACAACAAATTCACAAAAAATACTGCAGGAGACAGGACATACCTACAATTTTTTTTTTTTTTTAAAGCATTATTCAGTTAATTTAGGTTTAAAATATAGTAATTAAACAAGAACTCAAAATAAATACATCGTTAAGGAATATTCCAGGTTAAATGCAACTTAAGTTACATTGACAGCATCTGACAATAATACTCAGAATTATTACTGTAAATGCTTTCACAAAAATATACATTCATTTTCAAAAGAAATTATATACATACATAATATATATATATATATATATATATATATATATATATATATATATATATATATATATATATATATATATATATATATATATATATATATATACATACATATACATATATATATACATATATATATATATATATATATACACATATATATATACATATATATATACATATATATATACATATATATATATATATATATATATATATATATATATATATATATATATATATATATATATATATATATATATGTATATATATATAAACTGTGGCTAATTTTACACAATGATTACAAAATTGGTCTCATTTTTAAAAAGGTTTCTATTTAATGAAAGATTAGCCTTATTAAATGAACTATTATTTATAAGTTTGTTTGTTTTTTTCTTCTGGGGCCTGAAATAGAGGAATTTTGGTCAATATTGATAATTAAACAATATTTTGCTGAATGTGTTTTTGTGCTGGCACCTTGGCTGGTTTAGGTCTGTCATGGATAAATAAATATGACAATAAAACCGCCAGTAGGTGGCAGCAAGTCCCTGTTTTAATAAATGACTTACTGAATCATTTATATTAAACAATTCGTTTAAAACTGCTGATTCAATAGAAACAAAACAAGTGAGACCATCTGAATGGACCCTTGAATCACTGGCTCACTCGATTCGTTCAAAAACTGATTCATTCACGGAATCAAACACCATGTTGCTATGCACTGTTGTATAAAACTAATAGCACATGTATGCTCGCGGCCTCGCGCACATGTGCTGATATACAAAACATTGTTTGAGCAATGAATATAACAATGTAAAAACTCATACATGGGTATTTTTTGTTTCATTGCTGGAATTATAAGGGCACTCTAACTGTATTCTAATGGGCTTTATCACACAGTGAATGCTTTTAGACTCTCAAGACGTGTTTTTTTTCTCTCAAAATTGGATAATGTCAGCTCTCCTATCGTCTCTCAGTCCCTCACAGTCACACACATTATGTCAGGAGAATGTCTTTAAATTCTAATCAAGGAAAAATCAAAGCTTCTGTTGTCTTCTTTTTAAAGAACTTAAAAAGTTGCGCTTGAACCATTTTGCGTGAAAAATTACGAAATTGCTTCTGCTTGTGCGCAGCCAACACAAAATAAATAATCCAAAGGGGATGGTAAGGGGGGATGGTGGTTTTAGAGAGGGGATGCTTTTTGTCATTTTTTTCGACCAGGGGGATGCCATCCCCCCTCAATTCGAGCCCTGCACATACATACATACATACATACATACATACATACATACATACATACATACATATATATATATATTAGAAAATGAAGTGCATATTTTTGTGAAAGCATTTACAGTAATAATACAGTAATAACTTCCCAAAATTATTTCATGTCAACTACCAAAATGTATACTAATGTAAACACATACTTGTAAATATATTACTTTTCCTTTTGCTTTTAGGAACTGAAGCATCAAAACTCCTTTTTTCTAGTGCCATCAATGCCACCTTTGTCAGCTCAACACAAGGAAAACAAGGCCTTAAGTGATCTATATCTGTTCAACTGTACTATTCTTGGTATTATCTTGGTGTCGATCGTTCAGCCGATGAAATATTGAAAATGTGTTTCCAAAAACTACATCTATCCCTCCCAGCCTTATTTGTTTCAAATGGAAAACAACTATAGAGGTTAATTTCTAGACATTGTAACCTGGAATATTCCTTTAAGTGATCCAAATTTCCTGATTCCTCAGGAACTGAAGCTGCAGACTTCACCTTACCAGATGGGCAGTCATGGAATACTCATTATTGTCGTCCAAGTGACACTCTCCATCATTGGGGACAACGATGCCGGACATTTTACTATCCATCCCAAAATGAGAATCTGCATCGCTCACGAACACCAACAGCTTCATGGAATCGTTCCGCCAGCCAATCCTGTCCTGAGTTGACAGTGACATTGCCAGAAGTTAAAAAAAAATCAAAAATCAAAAGAAAATGAAGTTTTCTCTCCATAAAAGCAAAGCATCTGAATGGAAACCGACTTACCCCGCACACCGCTGCCTGCATGATGGCGTCAAAACCGCACTCTGGCAAGTCGATGTTTGCCGATACCTGCTGCTTTGAGATGATATCATTGAACTTATCAGTACTGCTTGTTAACGACAGAAGGTGTCGGTACCCAAATGTGGGGAGACATTCAAAATCAACACTCCTGCAAAAGATAAGCGTGATTAAAAATGGGTTTCTATTGTCTGAAACGGTTCATCACTCACTTCAAAATGAACGATGATATCATGTGACGTAGCTCAGTGGTCGTAAACATGATCGGTTGAAATTAAATCACACTTCCCCCATTGATGTCCCATTCATCTTACTTGGGTTTATACTGGCAGACCCCTCAGATCTGGCTAAGCTGGTGTATTATGGGAATCACCTGCAGGGATTGGCCAACTCTTCGCGTGTTATCTTGATAAAAGGCAGAACTGGTTTCTCCACAAAGGAACCGAATCCTAATCTGAATTTGCTGGTAAGCTTAGCCATCTCTTTTGAGAGCGTCGAGCCCAAGTCTTTGATCATGTTCAGATCATCATACATAGACGCTGACAGGTCCATCAGGTAATAAATGTCCACCGGATGGTCCTCCGGTTGCTGCACTTGAATCTGAAAGGTCAGCTGACTTCCTGTGGAAGAGAAATGACAAACAAAGCTCAAAAAAGTTTACATTCTGAGATTCCAGTGTGGTACAAATGTTTTCCAGGTCAGAGTGATCTTCGGCACCAGCAGACATTGTGTAGTTCGTCTGTAGTTGGTTTTCTGTCTCTGAATGACTAAATCTCTCTAATCTTACTGTCAGGGGAAGTACCTCACCAGCAGAGGAGCAGCTGTGGGTAGAGAGACATTTCTTTGATTTTCAAATCTGTGTCACCCATTTTATTTACCTGGTCTTAGCTGGAGGCGCATCTTCTGTGGTGCGATGTACGAAACGTTAGTGAAGCCGGCGCTCTTTCCTAAGCCTTGATCCTTCAGTACTTTGACGTTCGTGACGGGGAACTCCACGAATTCGCCGGAGCATCCCTTCTGAAGAAGAGCCTCGGGTGTGTCGCATCTCTCGTCGATAGAGAATAAGTCAGTGAAATTCTGGATAAACAATCATTTTAATTATTTTTGGTAACACTTTACCAATTTTTTGTTGCATAACAACATAATTAACTAAGACAGTTAAACTAAAATGTATAGATATATTATAAACAGATTATATATATATATTATATTATAGTGATTTGACTCTTCACAATGTCATTTTTTTTTTCAAAATTAATAAGGTAATAAAACAAATCTTATTGGGAGTATGTTGTACATGAATATACTCTTTTAGTCTTTCTGCTTTAAAATTTCACGTTGTGAAATTTACTAGAAATTTCAGCGTAAAAATGGTTCAAAAGCAAATCCTTTGCTATTTTTTCAGTGTATTCCCTAGGGGGAAAAAATCCTGTGCCATAATTTATTTAAAATACATTTATTTCATTCTAAGTATACTTCAAAACCATTAACTTGACATATCACTCAAGACTTACTGATATAAAATTATAATTAAACTTTATTTGGAGTATTTCTTAATTGCACAATGCATATTTCTTAATATTATGCCTAAAATGTGTTTTAATATCACTATTGTATGATCTCTGTATAATATTGGTCTTTAAATGCAAGATATTTAAAGTGTACCTAAAGTATACTTGCAATAGTTCCACTTTAGCACAACCAAATACACTTCAGTTTATCTTTAGTTGGGCTTCAGCACAACCTCATCACAATTAAAGTGCATTAAACAAAAAATTAGTTGTTCCAGTTTAGCAGAGTTTTAAGTATAGCAGTTTAGTATACCAAAAGTACAACTGCAGGGTATTTTTATTAAGCACATACATATGTAAATGTGTGTAGTATACTTAGCATGAAATAAATGTTTTAAATACATTTTAGCCTTTTTTCACACTAGGGTTATCCATTATAATGGAAATTTGTCTTTGGCTTCACACCAGTGGTCCAACATACACATAGCAGCTTTTCACAAAACATAAAAACAAATATGTCAAAGAAAAAATAACACTAATGTCAACAATTATGCAACTAACAATAAAACTAAATATATATTTCAGTGTATGCGCCCTATAGTGCCTTCCTGATGGCTACTATATGGCTTGATGGCTTTTGGAGTGAACCATCCCTTCAAGAAGAGTTTGTTCACTGCATTCTGAGACATTTTGAAAGCAAAAGCAGTAGTTACCTGTAGTGTGCACCAGGCACACTGTGGCCCCAGCTGCAGACACTCGTCACAGGAGAGAGCGTTAGATTGAGAACAGGTCCCTGCACACAGCACAGCACAGCGTGGTTTGTG
Source organism: Aspiorhynchus laticeps (assembly GCA_023376895.1). Taxonomy (NCBI): domain Eukaryota; kingdom Metazoa; phylum Chordata; class Actinopteri; order Cypriniformes; family Cyprinidae; genus Aspiorhynchus; species Aspiorhynchus laticeps. The sequence goes on along the minus strand of JALXFT010001852.1, from coordinate 8,511 downwards.
GATGCGGTTCACTTTTCTCAATGCAACAAAGTTTCTCACGCAACATCAAAACCATAGAGAGTCAGCTGATATTTTGCTCTCTGCCAAAAAGTAGTCTAAGCAGCAAGTAGACTAAATTTACACTAAAAATGAATCTTAACTGAAGTTGCTGTTTTTCATCACTTGCACAGATTCGATTCTAGTACAACAATTTATGCCTAGGTCTTTTTAGGTGAAACCAATAAACAGCAGATGAGATGGACTGACGCATTTGTGAGTGCAAAAATGCTTACACTAGAAAAAGAAAATGGGTTTGTGGTTCAGTCCCAATTGCTGTCTTCCCAGCATGCACTGGGGCATGAATAGTAGCATTTTTTTGGACTGTTTACAAGTTTTATTATTTTTAATGTTAATTTTGTTGTCATGTTTAGTAGGCATAACTTGTTGTCTTGTGATGTCAGGATGAGTTTGTTCCTTTGTGTTTTATGTACCAAGTTTCAAGATCTGCATACAATATTTGAAGGTGATTAACATCTTCACATAATGAGTATTTATATAATCATGTGTCACTAACAAGAACTTTACTCTATTTACATATACATTTCTCATTAAAACACGAGATGAAGCATAATATTAAAACAAAAATTAAATGTAAATAAGAGAAACTATCGCCTTAGAAGATTTAAAATGACATATTTGCATAATCTAAATAGGTTTGGTCATATTGATGCAGATTTTCAAAATGATTTAATTTTCAAAACAAATATAGTTTAATTAAAATGTTTAAAAATGAGTGAGCTAAAAAAAAAAACTTGCATATTTTTGCCTTCATATTGCTCTAAATGATTGATAATTTTAAAGGCGGGATTAAACGCTGAATGAGGAACGAAACTGCACGTATGTTCTATATTTGTGTGATTGATCAAAATTTCTTCAGTCTTACCTCCGACAGTGCCGAGCCAGAAGTGAAGGACAATGTAGAGTGAAACAATCCCCATTAGTCCTCACGGTTTCTGATCACAGGAGAAAAAAAATAAAGTTCATATTCTCAAGCAAGCAAACGCGGGATGCGAGCATGTAAGCGCGAGCAGGTCTGAGCTCACCTGGACAGACAGACTCAGCGCGTGCGCTTACCTGCCCAACCTTTATATGCACTTCCGTGCAAGTGAGAACACAACAGGTAAGTCACTCTCTCACAAGGGCACATATCTCACACAAATACATGTGTCACAACACAACAGCCTCTGCAACGCATTTGACATCACGTTTATGAGTAAGAAATAAATGAATTACTAGAGCATTTACTCACTAGTGGTCATTTCAATATTTTATTAAGCGATATAATTCTGACGAAGTTACCTTTTTCGTAGTCTAGACATGATCAAGTTTGTTTAATATATTACAGACGTGTTGATGTGGTACTTTTCTATGGTAGTGTGGCGTTTTCTACTCGGATGTCTTTCTCACTTCTGCAAACACGGTTTTATGTGGTATAGAGTTGCGACATTGAGAATGAGACTAACTATATTACCTCAAAATCTGGGAAATGAGTATCAATGACATATACTGTATGTCATTGCATTAGATATAGTGTGAAATCAAATAGGCCATAAGCACATTTAGTTTGGTTTTAAACTCTTGAACAATATATATCTTGTTTAAAATGAAGATGAAATGTATTTAGATACTCTCTGGTTGTTAAATATTAGTCTAACATGGTCATAGGTTAGTTAACGCGTCTTGTCAATTGGACTTCTATGTGAACTTTAGGGGAAACGACTTCCTACATTAACAAAAAAAATCACCCTGGGACTATTTAAATAATGAATGTGGCTATAGTTGTGAAAATTGATATATCTTTTTATGAAATTCAAATACTGTGTATATGTAGGCTAATAGACCATTTGTAAAGGAGCGTTCACAGCATTGCCTGAATTATTCGGTGACTTCCAGTCTACTTGACTTGTTATTTCTGGTAGTATTTTTGGAATGCAATCCATTGAGTTTTTTTCTTATGTGACACTGATATTTTGCAGTGCACACAGTTCGCTATAACCGCTGATCGTAATGGCATTTTTAAACAAAATACTACTTTTTTGTGATATAGTTTTGATTAACTAGCAACTTCACTGTTATGGTTACTGAAACATTTGATAATGCTGTTGAAATGTAGGCCTATACTGTATATGTATTAGTTTAATTATGAAAACGCAAATACATGTAATACCCCCCCAACTGTAGTGTTGATTTGCTTTAGGGGGAATCAAGCTTTAATTAATTAAGTGGGAATTAAGCCCTATAATTCACACTCTGACTGACTGGAGGCCCCCAGGTCACTATACTGTTGGTTGCAACTAGGCATTCCTGTTTGACTATCTTGCCAGGCATCACAAGTTGCTTCACTGTTTAAATTGCCATTGGCAGTCACCCATAAAGTCACATTTGCACATAAAATATCACCTGTCACTCATGTCACCACCTCTAAAAATGAATGATTTCTGGTCACATTTCTTCTGCAAATAGCTGCCAGTGAAAATGACACATAAACATCTTTTCTTTTATTGTTTAGTTGAGATACAGAATTTGTCTCCACACTCTTCAGTGAAATGTAATTAGACTGAAAACAAGACTTCAGCAAACATAGAGGTTAAACTCGGGCCATGACTCTGAGATGAATCATGCTTTATCAGCACATTACTATAGATATCAAACACAATCATAATAGAGATTACTTAGGAAAACCACCCCTAAATACTTTTAAAATATATGACTTTAACTAGCACATCTGTTGGGAATCAATTCATTAAATATATTGTTTTCTGCAGTTCATTCTGATTGGATGCCCTTTTGACTTTGATGTATGTATTGCTGAATATCCATAGGGAATGGTCTGATTCTTCAACAAAGCCTGTGGGAATCCCCATGGCCTTGAGTAATATTAATATTTGCTGAGTGTGGTTGCATGTGACACATTCCTCTCTATATGGCTGAAAACAGGTGTGTGTGCGTGTGTGTGTGAGCCACGCCTGGCTGTGAAGAGCCGTGACTCAGTCTGTGTCTGAGACCACAGAAAGCACAGACATATGTAGATAAAACAATGTCAATGTTTAACCGGTCAAGTTCTACAAAATGAGCACAGGACATTGTTTTCATAATGTACCAAATGTAATGATTAACATCCGATTGTAAATGAAAAAGTGGATGAATCTATTGTAACAATAGATTCAATTGTTTTCATTTTTACAATCATAATTCAAGGTCAGCATGAAAATATTGTAGCTCAGATGTTGTTCTTCATAGCCTAGACTTGGTTACATTTCAAAGTATCAGCATTGTTTCTTCTAAAATTCTTGTGAGATTACTGGGGACTTTTTCTTAGGAGAGTAGTTTGAGAAGCAACATATTTAACCACAGGTCCCCATTTTCTCTAAATTTAATCTAACCTCCTGAGACCCGGAACATTTTTTTTAGGAAAAAATTAGTCTTTTTTCATGTCACTACATTGTTTAGAGCATTACACAAGCTTCAGTCTGGATCCAACCCTTAAATGATCTGAGATGACCAAACACCTGAGAAGAGATGATGCCAACCCCTCAGAGGACCTCAGAGGATGCCAACCCTCAGACAACATACAGAATTACCAAATTTTGCCATAAGTTAAATATATTAAGTTTCTACAGTATATAAATATATTGTAGAAACTTAATTTCCTGTAAAGCTGCTTTGCAACGATTGTATCGTAAAAAGCGCTATACAAATAAACTTGAATTGAATAAAAAAAAAAAAAAAACATTAAAATTATATTTCATTCATAAGTTATACCATGTCCTTGGTAGAGGACATTGGGACTCATTTTTTTTTTAAAAAGTAAAAAGACATGAATGAACATGCATGGGCAAAAACAATTGATTTTTTTAAATCACCAATACATTTTTAGTTTTCAAAATTTTTTTTTTTACCAAATTTGTATAAAGATGATCCTCAACTATGTTATAACAGAATGATTCGATATACCATTTTTCTTTCTGCAAAATGTGTGTAAAATGGCCATAAACGGATTTTCTCATTATATACAATGTTTCTATAAACTAAATCTAATTTGCATATTAATGTGTTTTTGGGGCAACATGTAATGAAAAAAGAAGTGTAATAATGGGAGTAATAATTGACAAGTTTTTCATAATAATATGTAATATTTCATAGGAATATTGAAATATAATTTCTTTCCTATTCATTTCTTGTGTCTCCCAAAATGCGTTATAAACATGCTTTTAGTCCCGGTGTCCTCATATGAGGACATGTATGAAATCAACATCCTGTTTCGTAACAGAAAATCATATTTTGATTTGAAACCAACATTTTCCTGAGATGTTGATTTATGACACACAGTTTAAAAAATGGTCAGATTTAAATGATAATTACAAAATATTATCATATTTCCATAAGAGTGTCACTAATTTAATTTCAGACATTTTTGAAGACCAAGGAGAGGGAGTGGTCATGGTGAAACATCCAATCATTTGGTATCTCTGAAAAGTGCTCTGTACTGGACATCCAGATTTAAAACTGTGGCATGTATAGTCTCAGAGAAATTCATTAAAATATAATGTCCTCATATGAGGACGCAGGGTCTCAGAAGGCTAATTTCTACAACTGAAATGATTTAAATTTTCAAAGATTGCTTTTTTCTTTCCTGAAGTGTGTATCTGTGACAGGAAGGTCTGCAAGAAAGTTCTGCCTAATTCAAAATTGAGCATCACTATGATCTACTCACCCAGAAAGGTCTTGTTTGTGACAGATTGTATCGTTTTATGTTTGTATGTAATTCTATTTATATTTTATGTAATTTATATTAATTAAATATTTATCGAATGTATTTGTATTTAATTACTAATTTAATAAAAATACCTCACCTTTCAAAATAAAGAACAAGGATGCGCCACTCAGGATCACATGATCATAAATGGCAAAATTCATGACCAGTGACCATCATACCCTTCACTAACAGGCCATTTGTAAAAGGATTTAATTGATCACTTTCATTTAGAACAATGGCTTTTGGAATTTAACTTTAAAGTAAGATAGGGATAGGATAGGATTGGATAAAGGATAAGATAAGGATAAAATGGGACAGGATAGGATTGGATAAGGATAGGATGGGATATAGGATGGAATACAGTAGAATAAGATATGATGTTGTAATACTCAAGTCTGGAAAAAGCCACTCTCAGACTCAAGTTCGTCTCAAGTCCAATTTTCATCTGGTCTCGACTAATAATTGAAAATATGATCCTGGAAGCGTATTTGAGACATGAAACAAAAAGATTGATCCCTATTCAATCATATATCATATCCTGTCCCATCTTATATTCATCCTATCCCATCCTGTCCTATATCCCATCCTATCCATCCTATCCAATCCCGTCATAACATATATATCTCCCTGTCCTATCTTACTAGATCCTATCATATTATATATCCCATCCTATCCCAAACAAGTCGTGGCCTAATGGTTAGAGAGTCGGACTCGTAATCCAAAAAAGGTTGTGGGTTCGAATCTCGGGTCTGACAGGGATTGTTGGTGGGGGAGTGAATAACCAGCGCTCTCTCCTCCTTCAATACCACGACTGAGGTGTCCTTGAGCAAGACACCGAACCCCCAACTGCTCCCCGGGCGCCGTAACATGGCTGCCCACTGCTCCGGGTGTGTGTTCACTTAGGATGGGTTAAATGCAGAGAATACATTTCACTGCTGGTTATATACTCTCTATATAATCGTGTATGATACAAATATTGTATTCTATTCTAACATTGCATCTATCCTATTTTATTCTGGTGTATCCTGTCCTATCCTATCCTATAATGCCATGTCCTCCCTTAATATATCATATCTTATATCCCATCCCATCCTATCTTATTAATCCTATCTTATCCTGTTGTATCCTATATCCTATCATACCATATCCTATCCAAATCTATCATAGCCTATATCCCATCCTACCTATCCTGTCCTGTTGTATTTTACAGGTATATCCTATACTATCTTATCCTATCATACCATATGCTATCCTAATCTATCATAACCTTTATCCCATCCTACCTATCCCATCCTATCCTGTCCTGTTGTATTTTACAGGTGTATCCTATACTATCTTATCCTATCATACCATATCCTATCCTAATCTATCCTATATACCATCCTATGTATCCTATCCTATCCTATCCTACTTTGAGCATAAAAAATATTTAGCCTTAAATTTGATATTAAATTTGAATTTGACTGTGTGACTCTGGTTTTAACTTTTTAACCTGCTCAAAAGCCATAAACAAAATTATTAATATATAAACTTTAACCTTTTCCCATTACAGCAGATCAAATTCGGACACTCAGGATACCTTGCTCAAAGCACATTTTGGCTGTATCAGATTGGAGTAACTCACCCCTGGAGGCCTCGGCAGCTAGCATGCTGTCCTCTCTCTCAATACCAAATCCACAGCAGCAAGTGGGATACGGCGGTACTGGAGTATGTGAATGTCTGTCCGGCTGGAAGTGTGTGTCGGAAGCAATAGTACGCTCAAACTATCACAGCGGCTTTATGGAGCATGACGCCTGTGCTCCCTTCCTCACCCCCTTTTCTCACATACACACACACTTTTCTGCCTGAATGACGGCAGCAACTGCAGGACTACACACACACACACACACACACACACACACAGCATGAAGCTTCTTCATTAGTGAGAGAGAGACTGACAGGCCAAATGGGCTTGTGTGACTGTGGATTTTGTTGAATGTGTGTGTGCAGCATGTAGGTCAGTGGGGTTTTTTTATTGTCTGTCAGACAGCGGAACTGATTCTGTGGCAAGTAAAATCCACCATCAATGTCAGGTGCTTTTTTTAGTTTAGTAACAGGTCTTAGCATGCCCAGTATGTGCGTGTGCCTCAGGTTTTGACAACACTGAGGCCTTAAAGAGATATTCCATGTTAAATACAAGCAAATTTTGTTGACGTAATGTTTTACAGTGAGGCACTTTTTGAAAAAGAAAACATTTTTTGAGGTAATAAACAAAATGCATCGATTGAGCTTCTTTTGAACCCAGAATATTCTTTAATTTAATGTCCCAACAAGGACAAATCAACTACATTGGGAGAAGCAGCCAAAGGTTTCCAAGAAGAAAATGGCTTTCTGAGGATACTAAATTACATTTTAATGAAAATTTAAAAACACAGTAAGCATCCTGTGAGGGTTAAGATATAGAAAACATCCTGAGCTCAGTATAAAAACAACTGAAGTCAGTAGAAAGTCCCCACTGTGCTAGAAAAACAAGCGTGTACGTGTGTGTGTGTTGGAGGGCTGCAGTCACACTCACCAGAAATGAATGGCACAGATTCACTCCTCATTCTTCCTCACTGAACTATGAATGGAACGCAGAGAAACCGAGAGAAAAAGAAGAGAGAATGAGAGACACTGAGGAAAAGTGTCTCTTTTATATAAAGTCAAGGGGAAAATAATGTGGGCAGCGAGAGCTTTGTGGTTGCACTCTTTCACACACACACACACACACACACACACAAAGCTTCTGACACATTTAGCTATATTTGTGAGGACATTTTATTACTACAAATTAACAAACCAAACCCCAATAAGAAAACTTTACTATTTTGTTTAATAAAATAATACAATTGCTTACGATGACTTTATTTACTATATTATGACTTGTTTGAATGAATTGTTTGAATTAAACACTATTTTGCCCCTAAGTAGCTACACAAAACCACAAAGACACATATATTTGATCTGGCTAGTTCAAAATGGCATCCAAAACAAATAGCTTTATAATGAACTTTGGCTTTTCAGATGTTTTATTTCAGGAATACAACAGCAAAATTTGCTCTTTGACCATGACAGTCTCTTTCCATCGTGGGGCTCAGCCTGTGGGTTTTGATTGACAGGGTGCTGTGGTGGTGATGGAGGTATTTAGATCTCTTATCTAGATAACACAGACACACACACTCAAGCACAGACATGTACATCCACACACTCTCGCACATACATGCACCTAACCTCAGTCCCACTAGGATACAGGGTGTGTGTCCTCTCAGCTGTCTTGGGGGAGGGAAAGAGACAGGTGTACATGCTATTAAATGTGAACTTGTCATTAATATAGATCAAGAAACGAACGTCTGACAGAAATAATAAGAAATGGGCAAGACAATGAGAGTGAGAGAATCAGAAACAGAGTAAATTGCCTACCACAGACTCACTCTGTTAGATTAGAGTTTGAGTCTGTGGTAATCATACAGCGGAAAACACACACACACACACACACACACACACACACAGACACAGACACACACACACACACAGACACACACACACACACACACACACACACACACACACAGACAGACAGACAGACAGACAGACAGACAGAGACAGAGAGACAGACAGGCAGACAGAGAGAGAGAGAGACAGACAGACAGACACACACACACACACACACACACACAAGACAGACAGACACACAGTGT